>JAZGTK010000095.1:40107-170586 GCA_036877625.1 Ambastaia sidthimunki | reverse complement strand
AATCTGGTGACGACAATTTTATTACATCAACATATTTATTCTTTTTTCTTCTAACAATCTAAATTCTGTTTCTCATCACCTTCTTTTTTCACTATTCTTAAGGTTTCAAAGGCGCCCACCCACTCGTCACGTCCGACCAGGAAGCCACTGATACAGATGAGTGTATCATCAGGACCCTCCCACAACGACGCATCAATGGTCCAGTCAAAACAAGCCTGAGCCTTTTCGCAACAGCGCCTTCAGTATATAAAGGCGTGTAGACCGGCTACCCGGCGCTGAGAGAGCCGCACACTCTACACCTGTCCACAACTCTTCTTTACTTCACGCACTTCTTTCCATCTGTATCCATAACCCGTCTGTCCCGATGAGTTACTCGATAGACACTATAGGAAGTCCCTACCGGAGGGTCATGGAGACCAGGACCAGCTATAGTCGTAGTAGCGGCAGCCCCTCCAGTGGCTACCGTTCCCAGACCTGGTCCCGAGCGAGCCCGGGTCCGACTACGTACAAGAGGACCTTCAGCGTTCCCGTGGCGCGAGCTTACGGCTCAACAGTTCTGAGTTCTGCCGACAGTCTTGATTTCAGCCAGACCTCCATCGTCAATGGAGACTACAAGCGCTCCAACGAGAAGGAGCAGCTCCAGGGACTCAACGACCGGTTCGCCGGGTATATCGAAAAGGTTCATTTTTTGGAGCAGCAGAACAAGCAGATCGAGGCTGAGATCCAGGCACTGCGGCAGAAGCAGGTGTCGCAGTCTCAGCTGGGCGACCTTTACGACCAAGAGCTGCAGGAGTTGCGCTCCATGCTGGAGCAGATCCACCACGAGAAGGCGCAGATTCAACTGGACACGGATCACATTGACGACGACATCCAGCGCCTAAGGGATCGCTTCGACGAAGAAGCGCGCATCAGGGAAGAGACAGAAGCGATTATCCGTGCGCTGAAGAAAGACATGGGTGACTCAGCACTTGTTAAAGCAGAGTTGGAGAAGAAAGTTCAGTCCCTGCAGGATGAGATCGCTTTCATCCGCAACAACCACCAGGAGGAGGTCAGCGATCTCCTGGCGCAGGTGCAAGCGTCGCAGATCACCGTGGAGAAGAGGGACTACCAGAAGGCGGATATCACCGAAGCGCTGCGGGAGATCCGCTCGCAGCTGGAGGGCCACTCAACACAAAACCTCCAGCAGGTTGAAGACTGGTTCGTGTGCCGCTACTCGAAACTAAATGAGGCTGCGGAGCAGAATAAAAGCGCCATCAAATCGGCACGCGATGAGATCGCAGACTATCGCCGCCAGCTTCAGTCCAAAACCATCGAACTGGAGTCTGTCCGAGGAACCAAAGAGTCGCTGGACAGGCAACTGAGTGATATAGAGGACCGACACAACAGTGACCTCGCAGGTCTTCAGGTAAAAACAATCCAACATTCAATACGTTTAAAATATTGAAATGAGTTTATGGCATTAAACAAATTGTTGCCTTTTAAAACTGAGTGTTAAATAGTATTTCGAGTAAATGGTGCACGGGTTGCTGTTCAGATATGTTAAAGAAAGTGTATGGATAATGGGTTAAATATGCATGAGATAAATGTTAGCTATATATAAAGTAATTGTATATATAAAAAAGTTATTTACATGCATATTCTCTATAGCAGATCATCGCTTCTTTAATTATGTAAATGAAGTGTAGGGTTTATAAATGAGATTTGTTGCACCGTTAAGGGCACATCGCAGTTCAATGCAACGCAATTGTGAATGCACTGTGAGTGGAAAGCAGAGTGGACCGAAAATGTCATAGTCATTCAATACAGGATCTGCGTATAAGCTTCTTCATGACATCATAGGTGCAGTGGAGAGGGGATAGAAAGGGTTAAAGAGAGGCAGACATCCACAATGCGGTCTTTCCTCACTCTCTGCTGAGTCAGAGGCTAGTTCATTCATTGGCTGTGTGGTGGCATCATCTCATATTGATTAGTGGATGCCCTTGAAACCTATAAATACTGTAATCATCTTTAATATATATGTATTATTAATTTAATTGCAACTGTGTGTCAGAGAGAATTCATAATTATGGCTGCTTGATAACAGTCATTTTAAACCAAATAAAATTTTGGGCTGTGAGGAAAATGTTCAGCATTTTAATGTAAACACAGTTTTGTTATTTTGGATTACAGGTTTAAACTAAACTTGTCACAATGTTTCTGTCTCACCAGGAAAACATCCACCAGCTGGAAAATGAACTCAAGAGCACGAAGTGGGAAATGGCTCGTCATCTCCGTGAATATCAGGACCTCCTGAATGTCAAAATGGCACTAGATATAGAAATTGCTGCATACCGGTAAGATCAGGATTTATTCTGCATATGTGTTCAGTGTATAAGATCTATAATGCAAATGACTCTATATAATTTTATTTCTATACAAAAATCTGCATTTGTTCAAATGTATATTGTATACAAACACATTTATGTTAATATATTTTTTAAATGTATATTTAAATGTATATTATTTTAATAATAGTTAAAATAACAACTCTATACCTGTATGTCTTATTTATTTATGTAGAAAACTTCTTGAAGGTGAGGAGAGCCACTTTAGCACTTTCCCATATCGCCAGACGGTCACCAAAGGCCCCAAGGTCAAAAGTGAACCGCCCAAGCTTAAAGTTCAACACAAGTTTGTGGAGGAGATCATTGAGGAGACAAGAGTGGAGGATGAGAAGTCAGAGATGGATGAAGTCCTAGCTGAGATGGCAGAGGAGCTCGCAGCTGCCAAAGGAGAAGAAGAGGGAGAAGATGAAGGAGAAGCTGAGGGTGAAGAAGGTGGTGAAGAGGAGGAAGAGAAAGGAGAGGAAGGTGAGGAGGAAGGAGAGGAGGAGGTGATTGCATCCACCCAAGCCAAAGTGGCCTCCAGTGCCCCTGCTGAGGAAGAAGAGGAGGGAGAGAAGGAGGAAGGTGATGAGGAAGAGGAGGCTGGAAAGGATGAAGAAGGAGAAGAGGAAGAGGAAGGGGAGGAGGAAAAGAAAGAGGAGGAAGAAGGAGATGACGGGGAAGAGGAAGAGGAAGCAGAGGAGACCACCTTGAGCTCCAAGTCACCTGAAGCAAAAGCTTCTCCTGAAAAAGACAAAGCAGAGGAGAAACAAGGCAGCGGAGGCGAGGAAGAAGAGGAGGAAGAGGGTGATGAGAAAGATGAGGCAGATGCAGGCAGCGATAAAGGTTCCACAGATGAAAAAGAAGCAGAAAATAATGAGCAGCCTATAAAAGGGGAAACAGAAGAAGTAAAAGAAGAAAAAAAGGAAAAAGATGATAAGGAGGAGCCCAAGACTGAAAAAGAAAAGGCAGCGGTGACCAAGACAGAGACGCCTAAGGCAGAATCTCCAAAAAGTGAATCTCCAAAGGACACATCACCAAAAAGTGAGAGCCCAAAGAGTGAAAGCCCAAAAGAGAAGGAGGCACCTAAGGCAGAGGCTCCAAAGGAAACCCCAAAAAGTGATTCTCCAAAGAGCGAGAGTCCTAAGATAGATACAGCTAAGGCAGAACCAACACAGAAAGAACCACCAAAAACTGAGGCTAAAGATGACTCCCCAAAGGCAGCAGATAAAAAGAGTGAACCAGAGAAAGAGGATGACGATAAAAAGACAGATAAAAAAGAATCTACTGTGAATGGAGACATGGGAAAGAATGACAAAGAGGAGAAGAAGGAGTCAGAGAAGAAGGAAGTGATCTCCAACGGAGTAGATGAGAGTCCTACCAAAGAGGAAACAAGCCAGAGGGTGGTTATCACCAAGACAGTGGAAACCATCACCACTGGGGAGGGCGGAGTCAAGCAAGTTACAAAAACTGTTACCGTAACCGAAAAAGCAGAGGAGGTGAAGGAGGTCCAGGAGAAGGTGGTCTCCAAAACCGTGGAGAAACAGGCAGTGAAGGCCACCGAAGCAGAATAAACCCGAACTTAGCTCTAACTGCAAGGAGAGGAACCGGCAAGAACGCATATCAAGCAATCAACACAAAACTAACATAAAGACGAAATCATAAAGCTCAACAGATATAATTACATTAACCACACCGAAAGACCTAAAACAAAAGCAAGCTTAGAGAGAAGCCATAAGACGCGGCAAGCTAAACGTTAAAATGCATGAGTGACAGCTTTCAATGGGTTCTGCTGCATACGCGGGCCGGGACGTCGGGAACTCCTTTACTTTCTTTCAAACTGCAATACGTAGGTGGGGGGCGGTCACTTGAATGTGGCATTTGCATGCCAGCTCAGGTGGGAACACGCTCCTCGTTCATTGAGATAGAAAATAACCGCTGTATGTATGATGGTAATATAACAAAAAGTGGTGGGGAATAATTATTGCTGGGAGTTAGGGCAACACGGGGGCGGGGCTTAAAACACGTTCCAATGAAATAGCCTTAAAAATACTTAGAAAATGCGGGGCATCTACTGAGCCAAAAATGAAGCTTATTTATGAAGGAGGAAGACGATGGTGAAAATAGGCCATGGTCATATACACTCAGTACATAAAGCAACTAAGAAACTCTTAGCCTTAAACATGCTTTTTACCGTTGTCAGTTATGTTTACCTATTGAGTGCATTTGAAAATAAAGCCGTCAACGGCCACATACATTCTTGTATGCATAGGATTGACTACTTACCGTTAATGAGGTGCTACTGTTTGCTGGCCCATGTCTGTCTTCTCAGCGGCATTTGCTCAATAAACATCATGAAATACATTATATTCTTTGTGTGGTAATTTTCCTCAAGAGTTTGTGTATTTATAGAATATTTTTATGATTTACATATTTACAAAGAGACATAAGAGATGAAAAAATAGAAAAATTACATTAAAATAAAGTGTCATTATACTATGTAACATTATAGTTCAAATAAACTGACTATAGGGAATATGTGTATCTGAGTTTCTGCAGAAACAGCAGTCGGCATGTTCAAACAGAGTAAGATCATAAAATTGTAAACATAAAAACCATGTAAAATCATAGAATTTGAACAGAATCATGCAGAAGATAAAATCATATAGAATAATGAATAAATATGTGAAATAGATGTTTATTTAATCTCAGAAATGGATCTTTGCTGAACAGAAATCACATTAGTACACATTGTGTTAGCAGTTGTGTACAGTTTAAAGCAGAAAAACTCATGAAAAAACATATGTATTATTGATTACATCTGTTTGAAAAACCTCATCACATTCTTACACCAGCATTCGACTTTTAAATAATCAAATATTCATGTAAAATTCCCATATAGTTATGTTTATTTATAGATTTATTGAATGTAGTCACATTTATATAAGATATATATGAATATCTGCAGATCATAATAATAAGACAGTAACTGGCAGCTTTGTGCGAGACGTTTTTGAGGGAAAAATTGCTGCAGTGCAGACCAAAAGTGCAACATCACAAATAAATGACACACATCGCAATAAAAGTGACTTGTACAATTTTCATAATGGACTGCTCAAGGCATCAATTTTAATGGACCATCGTTGCATTAAACACACATCATTTCAAAGAAAGTGATGTAGCTACATAACATGTTTTTTATCTTTCTGTCTATACACAAATATTTTTCAGACTTGCTTACTCAGTCCTGGTTCTTTTTCCGATACAGCTGCAAATATTTGAAGCATGCACAAGTTTTGCGAGCCTCAGTTGTGCAATTTAAGTTTAGCAATTAGCATACAGCACAGTTCTCTACAGTTGCAAAGTGGTAAGACTGATAGGGGGTCGTTTTTGTATTGTGTTGTTCTGTGTATAATTGCTTAAATCTATACAGCAAAACTTCATTTGTATGTAAATGGTAATATAAAAAACATGGAAAAAACATAGACAGTCACTTTCTTGCTATATAAATTCAAGAGTCCTGGTTGGTTCCCTCTTAATACTTTGTTTTTTGCTTTTATAGAAGTATGTTTAAAAACATTTTCACCAATTTATGTCAAATTTTCAATAGGCTGTGAGGTTATATGTTATATGTTTCTAATTCATTAAAACAACAAAATTAATTATAAAAAAATGTATGATAAACAAAGTAATATTTTCATTTATGCAGTTAGCAGGTGCTTTTATCTAAAATGGGGAAGTAGAGTTCACTTTTTGGCATTCATAAATTCACAACCTTTCATATACAATTGAATAATGTTTACAGATGTTGTATATATTATATTTAAATGCTTCGGATACAGTTTAAATGTGTAAAGACGCATTAAACTAGATTATTGCATCAACAAACACAATGTCAGTGAAATGATCAGTAAATTGCTTTGATCGTAAAGACGTTTATTTTATTGCATTGAAAGCATAACTTCACTCGCAAGAAAGTTCAGAAATAAATTGACTTCACAAGCAAACATTTGTTGACATGTAAAGCATAAAATGATCATTGTTTTTTAAAAGCTGACAAAGTTAACTGTAGTTTCAAACATTATATTGCAATTTGCATTGAGCACCATTTATCAAGGCATTGATAAGTAATAGAGACTCAGAGAGGACTAGAGAAGACTAGAGAGGACTAGAGAAGCAGGCCAGGCTACTGGTATTTGTGCTGTTAAACTGTAAATCTTTTCATCACTTTTTGCTCTTGGCTTTCTCACCCTCATCTTTGCTCTTGGCTGTTTCTGCCTCTGACTTGTCCTTTGCTTTGGGTTTCTCTGCCTTTTTCTCTTTCTCTTTGACTGGTTTCGGTTCAGGCACAGACTCAGTTTTTTCCTTGACTTTCTCTTTGGCTGGTTCGGGTTTTACTTCTTTGACTTTTTCAGTTTTGGACTCACTTTTATCTTGTTCAGTTTCTTTCTTGTCTTTAACTGTCTCTGTGTCCTCTTTGTCCTTATCAGCACTTGCGTCAGCCTTTTTCTCGCTCTTTTCTGTCTCTGTATCCTCCTTGTCAGCCCCTTCCTCCTCAGTTTTCTCCTCCTCTCCCTCCCCCTCTGCCTCTTTTTGCTCACCCTCCTCCTCCTGCTCTTCCCCTTCTCCCTCTTTTCCCTCTCCTTCCTCCTCACCTTCCCCTTTAACTTTCTCCTTCTCTTCAGTCTCCTCCTCTTCTACTCCTTCTTCTTGCTCTGCTCCATCTTCTTGCTCCTCTTCTTGCTCACCACCTGCAGTTTAAACCTTTTATTTAGTGATGCACATCATTTTGGAAGTACAACATTATAATACAATTATTCAAGTTGATCTGTAAGGTACTGTATCCATTTTGGATCTTACCTTCTTTCTTTTCCTCCTTTGTAGCTTCTTCCTCTTCTTTTTCCTCCTCCTCCTTTTCTTCCTCTTCCTCCTTTTCTTCCTCCTCCTCCTTTTCTTCCTCCTCCTCCTGCTCCTCTTCTTTTTCTTCCTCCTCCTGCTCCTCTTCTTTTTCTTCCTCTTTCTCCTCTTCCTCTTCCTGGGTTGGGCTGGCTTCAGCTTGTTCAGCCTCACTGGCTGTAATGGCCTCTTCAACTGACAGTGATGTGCTGACCAGGCGAGAGCCAAGCAGGTAGGGGGCGCCAGAGCTCATGCTGGACAGTGAGAACATGGGCCGGGAGTAGACAGGACCAGCGCCGTAAGCGCTGACCAAACCTCCCACACCCACATTGAAGCGAGACTCCTCCCCCTCAAGTAGCTTCCTGCAAAAAGGTAAAAGATCACGTGACTTACACAGAGAAGGTATTATACAGTGATGTCTTCCTTAATCTGTACAGTTATACCTGTAAGCAGCTATCTCAATATCAAGGGCCATCTTGACATTGAGAAGATCCTGGTATTCTTTAAGATATCTCGCCATCTCACCCTTAGTGGCTCTCAGTTCATCTTCCAGATCACTGATCGTATCCTGCAGAGAAAGATGAATGTTAAATAGAGATGTTTGATGAACGTTTTTAATACAGAGTTGTTATTTATTGCCACACCATGATTCCTTCCACATAGGGGTTAACATAAATGTTCTAATACAAGTGTACTTGTCACCATTTACTAGGTTGTAAAAATGTTTCCATCAAGTTACAAAAATGTTAAAAAATGTTATAAGAACATTCAAAATGTTCTGTTTATTTTTTATTTTGAAGATTGATGTTATTGCTTGGTTATAGAAATGTTAAATTTAAAATGTTCCACTTACAATAAAAGAAACATAATATATGCTTTGTAATGTTAAACTTTTGAAAGGACTTTTACAAAACGTTAGTCAATATTCTAACAACGTTCCTGTTAACAGGGTAGTCTAATACTCGCCTGCATGGCAGCAATCTCTGCGCTCTGCTTGTCCTCCACCTCTCTGAGCTGCCTCTCCAGAGACTCATTCATACCCTTGCAGGCATCAATCTCAAGGACGCAAGCCTGCAGCTGACGTCTGTACTCTCCTGCTTCATCCTTTGAAGTCCTCACCGCATCAGTGTGGTGGGCGACGCTCTCTGTCAGATGGCCCATCTTCCCACGGAACCATTCTTCAGCCGATTGGATGTTCTTGGCTGCGAGCTTCTCGTATTGCGCTCTGATGTCCCGTAGGGCGCTGGATAGATCGGGCTTGGTGGCTTCTGCTTCGATCGCAATCTGGGCTCCATATTGAACTTGGGCCTGAAGCTCTGAGATCTCACCCTCATGGACCTTCTTCAGGAAAGCCAGTTCATTGAGCAACATATCAACTTTTTTCTCCAGCTCAACCTGGGCCAAAGTTCCATCATCCGCTTCCTTACGAGCTTCCAGAAGCCTGCCTTCTGTGTCCTCACGGGCTTCTACCTCCTGCTCGTAGCTGGCCTGCAGGCTCCTCAATGCATCTTCCATGCTCTCCCTGTGGCTCAGTGCGGCCTGTCTTTCCATACGAGCTTCTTCTACAGCAGCCCTCAGGGTTCGGACTTCCTGCTCATACAGGCCCCTCAGACGAGAAGGTTCCACGTGTCTCTGTCTCAGCAGGAGCAGCTCAGCCTCCAGAGCACGGTTCTGCTGCTCTAGCTCATGGACACGCTCGATGTAACCGGCAAAGCGGTCATTGAGCTCCTGCAGCTGGGCCTTTTCCTGAGTTCGGACTTGCCGGAATTCTGAGCTTACCTGGGCAGCATGGCTGAGGTCCATGTCCATGGATCGGCCAGGGCTGCCCAGCAGCAAGGTGGCGGAGGTCCGGCCAGGAGAGGCATAGTGGAGCCGGGTGGAGGAGAGAGAGGTGGGGTGACCGGAGAACGTGGTGCGAGATCGACCACGCTGAGATACCCGGGGGCTGCTCTCCACATACCACCGCTTGTAAGAGGAGGAGAAGTAGGGGTCAAACCCGACAGCACTCATGGCTCCAAGGACAAGCTGCTCTGTGGTACCACGGTCAGCTTGATCAGTCTCCTGAACACTGATGTGGTTCTCCTGCTGCAGTCGGTTCAGCTTTTATAGCCAGAAAGCAGCTCTGACGCAAGTGTTTTTCTAAACTCTGACTATGCAGTATCAATAGCAGAGAGAGAGGGTGAGAGAGAAAGAGAGAGAGGAGAGAGAGAGAGTACAGTTATGTGCAAGAAATAAACACAATTTTGTAAAGATGCAATAAATGACACTTTTGCTATAAATGTACCGTAATATAAAATGCTATTAATACTGTATATTGTGTTTTATGATACCGCAACCACTGGACTGCAACCAAGGTCATTCTCTGCTGCATGAAGCTGCAGGTAGAAAAGGATCATTTGCATGCACTGCATCACATAATATCGCATTTTTAAGGATTGAAAATATATAAATACCTCATGCAGTTTCCAATGCAGATAAAGAAGTGAAAGCTGGTGCATGGGAGGGGGGAGCAAGGGGGATGGGGGGGGGGGGTGCTGCAAAGAAGTGAGCAATGGTTACGGCTCTATTTTCAGTGCTTTACCTGCAGAAGGAAACACAACACTGCCTCTTCTGGAAAAAAGAGGTATTACATACAGGGATTTTATATACAGGCAATGAGATGCATAAGAAAACATACGTAGAAATACATTATTGACCTCTGTGTAGAAGGTCATGCGCAATACAGCTTAAACATGAGCAACAAAATGACCACTATGCATTCAAACATACAAAAACAGTACATAGGATTAAATGGTATTACATACGTAAATTATGCAAAACAAGATTGCATTAACTTTTATTACATTTGCCATTAGGCATCACTCTTGGCAGGGAGCTTAAAATGTACGCACAGATGGCTAATTTGATGTTACCCCTATTTTCTGCATTATTGGGTTTTATTAGCTACATTTTCTTACTACTGGCCTCTTCTCTTAGATCCTCATAGGCTTTCTCTGATCTCTGCACTTTTATTCCACACCTCTCAGTTTAAAAGTCATGTTGCTATTTTTAATCTCCTCACGACCTCTGCCCTTCCAACAGTAGTTACATATCCGGCCCGCCCCCTTCATGCAAGAGTCAATAGGTAAATGCAGCTGTCAATCAGATGCTGAAGCGTCGTGATTGGCTCAAAACATGAGAGATATGACATTTACTAAGTGCCACATTCCAGAATGTTATAAAAAGGCTTCGGTATGCAGGGCTCACTGTCTGTCACAGTGTGTGAGTAACATCAAGGAGGGCTGTGTTTGGTGGGTTTGGTCTGAAATATATTGTAATAAAGCCCATTTACCTTCAATATGACTGCAGTTCATCGTCTAGTGATTGTGCGCCATGGTGAGAGCTCATGGAACCAGGAGAACCGTTTCTGTGGCTGGTTCGATGCCGACCTCAGCGAAAAGGGTGTGGAGGAAGCAAAACGAGGAGCACATGCCATCAAAGACGCCGGCATGAAGTTTGATGTGTGCTACACCTCCGTGTTGAAGCGTGCTATCAAGACTCTGTGGACCATCATGGAGGTGACTGACCAGATGTGGCTGCCCGTGGTCCGTTCTTGGCGTCTGAATGAACGTCATTATGGGGGTCTGACTGGTCTGAACAAGGCAGAGACAGCAGCCAAGCACGGAGAGGAGCAGGTGAAGATCTGGCGCAGGTCTTTTGATATTCCACCTCCTCCTATGGATAAAGATCATCCATACCACAAGATCATCAGCGAGGTAAGATGTTAAAGAAATGAGGGGAAAATGTTAAAGAAACATTAACGTTAAAGTTGATACTACACTCACTAAACTAGACAAAAAAAATCACTAACAAAATTATTGACTGTTTTTAAACAAGTTTTCTAAACACTGCCATCATCTGCCATTGGTCACACAAACAGCCCCAAATTCGCCCCATTGGCTAAGACAACGTTGCTGTGGCAGGCTAGTTGGGATGCTCAAACAAACAGAGCACCACAAAGCCAGTGTTTATACATGAAACAAAGGCTTCCAACAGATAATAAATGGCAAATTAAAAAAAATAAGCACATTTTTTTATGATGTCTGCAAGTCATAGCTCCATTTCTGCCTTTTTTCCAGTCAAGGCGTTACAAGGGTCTAAAACAGGGTGAACTTCCAACTTGTGAGAGTTTGAAGGACACCATCGCTCGTGCTCTGCCTTTCTGGAATGATGTCATCGCACCTGAGATCAAGGCTGGCAAAAATGTCATCATTGCCGCCCATGGCAACAGTCTCCGTGGTATCGTCAAGCACTTGGAGGGTGAGTATTACTCCTCTGTAAAACATACATATACATACATACAGACAGACAGACAGACAGACAGATTTAGCAGCACTGAAGAGATCTACAGCCTTTTTAAATGTTTATGCATTATATAAAGCATTAAACGAAGCATGTCAAGTATTGCAACAGCAGGAAATTGCTATCTGAAAAGGATATAAAGCTTTCAGACACACAGGACGTGTCTGACCACCAGGCTTCAATGGTCCCAGATGACACAGAGCCTAAATATAACCCTCATTCATACATACAAGAGAAGGGCATGGGTTAGGTTCCGGTTACAGGCACAACCTTTCAGCAAAGGTTTTGCATTCTTACTGCACAGTTACAGAGAGCTAGACTGCAGGAAGTAAAGGTCACAGAGGTCAAGGAAAGGTCATGGCTACCTTAGCCTTCCCTCTCTGTTAAAAGTATGAAGGTATGAACTTTTCCATAGTATTGTTCCATAGTATTTACATGGTGCTTCGAGGTACTTCAAGGAATACCACAGCACTCCCATAGTAGAGAGACACTGTTGTACCATGGTACTTCTTTGCAAGTGTGCCTTGGTTTAAAAACACTTGTGTATATTCAAATAATGATTGTAATCTCAAAAATCTGAGTTCTGTATATGTAAGAAGCTGTTTACCTGCTTCTGTAGGTATGTCGGATGCAGCCATCATGGAGCTGAACTTGCCCACCGGCATTCCCATCGTCTATGAGCTGGATAAGGACCTGAAGCCGGTCAAACCCATGCAGTTCCTGGGAGACGAGGAAACAGTGCGCAAAGCCATGGAGGCCGTGGCCGCCCAGGGCAAAGTCAAAAAATGAAGAGCTGACACAGACCCAGAGACTAAAACACCCCAAACTTTGTCTTCACCTCTTAAAGCTGAAATCTCTGTGCCACTAACAACACCAAATATAATAACTGCAAACATAATAATTGTTTCCTGAACACTCAAATGAGAGTCAACAAATCTCATTATTTGTATTTGTCTTACAAATAATTGTCTTTACCTATGGAATGAGATGGAAGAATGTATTATCAAAAACATTACACACTTCTGCTTAAGCCCACCCCTCTATTGAAATGCAGGCCCAACATTATCTCATGTGAAGACCATAGAATAAGAACAAACACGGCACGGACAAGACTGCCCCCCACCTGCAAACACTCTCACATTACACAAAGCACAGCCCACTCTTGAGTTGTAAACCTCTTGCGTTGGACTACGCCACTCTGACACAGCAAATAAAAGTGACCACCATTTTGTGTACCTCCTTTTTTTTGCTTGAGTCATTCCAGCTCCCTTTTCCTTCTTCTCTGCATGAATTAACGGATTTCAGCAGAACGGTGCACTGCTGTGAAAGCTGACCCTAAGGATACACCACAGAGGTATCTGAGTTCAGTTTGGCAGCTGGCCCACACTGTGGTGCAGTGGCAGCTCAACTAGCCATAGTTCTCGATAAGAGCCTGCGGCACAGACAGCCCATTATGGCGGTGGCAAAGTGCCAGCACCACAATTAGCAGCAGCTCCGGTTTTCTGGTGACAAAAGACACAACATGTGTGGGTGTTTGTGTGGGTGTCTATGGCGGTCTGTGATTGGAAAAGGACAAAGTACGAAGCAGACAGTCGCAGAATCCCAAAATTGCTCAGGGTCTTATTTATTATGTAGGAGGAGTTGTTAATTTTAGCTTGTTCGTCCCAGGTTGAGCCTTCAGTATTGACAGCCCATAGATATCTGTTGCATTAAGCATATATTTATCCAAACACATACTTTATCTCTAATTAAAGTTAAAGTTTCAAGTACAAAAAAGTAACATTGCAAGTAAAATATGATATAAATATACTTCATTATATAAAAGTATATAAATTATGTATACATGTAACCAAGTTTAATATTCACCAGTAACTTTACTGTTAAGCAGTGACATTTAGCAATGACATCATTTATTTAGGACCATGAGCCCAAATCCGCAATGCTGTACAAAATCAAAGCAATACTGCCATCTAACCTTTAACATAAAGCATTGCACAATATACTGGCTTAAAAAAAAAACAACATAATACAGCCAGTTTCTTTATTCTAAAGTTTATTCTATATCTGCACTGGAGCATTGCTTTATAGAGAGTCGTGTACTAGAAAGTCAAAACAAGCAGTGACAAATAACATTGGCAAGCAACGAGATCTGGCAATCACCCAAATACATGAATAAACGTTTCCTGTCTCCACAATCGTTTAAATTAAACTTCTGTTCATGGTTATAAGGCTTATGGACTGTTAAGAACTGTTTGAATGTTTGTAGATGTAGCCAGTGTAAATTTAATGCAATAATGGATTGTTGATTATTTACAGTATTATTTTACTGAAGTCATTTGTGCCCCAAATATCTTACTAATCTTGATAGGTTAAATATTTCATGTTCAGGTAAAAACTCTTTTCTCAGGCATTAGATGAATTCCAGCTCTCTGATGCAGCTTAACTCCAGGAAGAGAAATATGTTTCTAAATGCCTCTGGAATGAACTGATGTTTGGAAATGTTGTGCAAACAGCCATAAATGGGACTAAATAAACTTTATCACTCACTTGGGTTCCTAAAGCTCATTAGATTTCACTTCTTTGTAAAACGCTGATGTAGAACACACACAACAGTGTCCCATTTCCACTTCAGAAACAGCGTGTTCTTCAAAAACTCTGTGTTTATGAGGTTTGCTTTTCAAACTTTTGCTTAAATGAGCCCAGAGTCACTCTGCCAAGAAAAATACTCACTAGTCACTAGCAAATAGCAAAAATCTATTTCATGTTATTTTAATATATAAGATATTAAAAATATATAGATGTTAGATAAGTTCTCTAGTTACCTTTTGAAGTTCCTCTGTCAAATCAACATGAGCACATAAACACAAACGATGGGCAAAGACAAAACAACAATATGGCAAAAGTCCAAATAATGTAATGTCTAAACGTTAATATTTAGCGTTAGGTTGGTTTAAATTATGGTAATAAAGCATTAATCCTGAATGAAACACAAAAAGTGTGCGCCTGCTTTCCAATGTTGATACATTTTTGTGGCAAATGGATGAACAAGCATTAATACACCATTAGGTGGCGCTGTCTCTAAAATAATTAAGCCATTGAACAGAAATATCGCGAGAAGTGAAACGAGACACACGGTTTTAAAATTAGTGGACGTGAGAAAAGATGCTCATCCTCATTTTGCTGGTGAACCGCAGCTGCTGAAAGAAAGAAGTTTAATAAATTTAGACTCACAACAACCTCAAACCGAATGAATATGAACTATCTTTCTGTAGCCATACAGATATTTTTGTTTCTTGTACAACAGTACACAGATAAACTCTATCACCCCAGTTATACAAACATCATCTCATATAATTATTTTACTATTATATGTTAATTCTATTTATAAGATGATTTGTAAATCAGAATTATATGTTTGTATTGAAGAACCTTGATGCATTCAAAAAAATACACATTACCTTTGTGAGAGTGGGAAATGTTTGGGTTTTTTTAATAGGCAGAGTGTCAAGAGAGAGGCAGAGCTAAGCGAGGGCTCTGGGGACTGAATCGAGCCCTGGTTCTGACTCCATATCTGACCCAGATCCCACAGAGCCGTGGGGGAGTCACAGCAACTCAACATGGCCTCATTTCCACAGCAGAAGGCGTCAGAGTCTGTCCTGTAAATGTTTAATCGTCAGCACTACTAAATAGGGCAGGAAGGTTTTGGAAGGGCTTAAAGTTGATTTAGACGTTGAGTCACCTTTAAAATTCACTCTCCAATAGAAGCACATTGATAACATGCTTGTTGAACGTTTCTTTACAATTTCGTAGCAACGCTAAGTGGTCTAAATATATCTGTATAAATATACATATTCTGTGGAAAGAGCAGGACAATAATATGTTCATCCAATCATTGCATTTGGTCCGAATGCAATGATAGGATGTCCTACCTGCCTGTCACAATATGTATGTGTTCAGTTATTGAAGGAGGCGTGGCTTTGGACAGCACTTTCAAAGCTAAGTTGCTATTGTTAGCCTCTCCAAAACAGCCTATCCTAACTTTAAAATACAACTTCAGTTGTTCCTCATGAGGTGTGTGTGCTGAGTGTCGGAATTAATACAAAGAGAAATAGTGATACAATTTTTTATCCCTTTTTAAGTTAATGAGCTTTTATCCATGTCTTTAAGCCACCATTTCAAGGGCCAGCCTGATACTCGTTGTGGTAAAGTTTAATCTATAGCAGCAACATTAGCCTCAGGATAGGCTGGTAATGGGCTAAAATGGGCCTGCATTGACCTCTGTTTCAGTAGCCAGTGATGACTGTCCGAAAAAATCCTTTTCCATCAACTGCAAGCACATTATGCAACTATAACCTTGAAGAAGAAAACAGATACTGTATTACATATCTACATAAACACAGAGACATAAGAGATAACATTTTTTCAGTCTATGGCATTACCTGCTTTCACTTAAAAGAAGTCCCACAATTATTAATATTATAACTAATTGACCATTTGTAATACTGACTTGTTTTTGTTTTAAATTAATGACTCTTATGCATACCTCACCAAAGTAATATAAGTATCAAAGCTCAGCAACAATTGCGCAATTTGCATTATTTTTAGCTGCACCACTGCAGTACCTGTCAAATGTCCAAAGCATGAGCACAGTGTAGTAATTGAATTTGAGGTCCGATGTTAAACTTTTTTGCACCTGTTTGCAATGAACATAAGACCAGATTCTAACCATGAATTTTAAAACACATGAATTTAAAATTTTAAGTTTGTAATTTAAGTTTATAGAACTGATCACGTTAACAAAACAAATGCTGGCACAGTGTAACAGTCTTTGGTTTGTGGACAAACATCAGTTGTTTTTGACTAACCAGTCTGGCCTAGTTTGCAGTTTATTCTGGTTATATTCTGCCCGGCAAGTTTAACTAAATTCATGTGACATTGTGAATGATAAACTAAAGACATTCTGTTTAATTTTCTCTTTTCACTGGCTGCTACACTGTGCATTCAAACAGTTAAGGCAAATGGCCATGATGTATCCATGCAGGAAACACAAGCACAGCCGTGACTCCAGAATTCTCCCTTTTAAACTTGCAAATACTTGCACATCACCGTCTACATCTGTGTCTATCCTGCATCAAAACACATTAAAACCACTCTGTAGTGAAACATATACATCCACATACATTTTTCAAGGCCAAAGAGCCAAACAACTAAAAAAATGTTCCTGATTTACTGAACAGAAAGAAAAGCTTGACCTTCATAACTTTCTCTAGGTTATGATAGCACACGTTTCTTTTTTTAAACACTTCATTAAAGTTCTTTAATTATCTCCTCTCTCCAGAGCACTGTGACAATCACAACTGCTGCTAATAAAAATTCGAGTGGGATTGAGTAACCAGCCTGTTCCAGATACAGCACATTGTCTCTTAACAGACTGTTATGTCACCTTCTGGTTGGACAAAATGTCTGTAGAATTGGGGGCTCAGAACCAGCCCATTTTAGGACAGGGAAGTCTCCAGAATGAGATTCAAAGCGAGTCAGCAAGCATATAGGTTGACCATTCGCACACAGAGAAGTTGACAAATTTTATTTACTCATACTGTACATAATAGGTAATACCAGCACGGGTGTTAACCATGGGAAATGTTATTAACACATGTAAATGGTGTAAGAAAATAAAAGGCACAAATTTTCATTTTGAACCAATGAGACCACGTGGAAATTTTGTGAAACAAAACACAGTAATACTGTTAAAGCCTTAAAAATTACACATCTGAAACCTTAAATTATTTGAGCATTTCTAAAAGATAAGAGTTGGTCTATTGCTTAATATGAATGTTTAGTCTTAACTCAATGCTGGGAAAGAAAACCAAACAAAAGAGGAATTTATTTTAAAAAGCAAAACAGAAAAATTAACAAAAACGGACATAAAGCAGCATTTAAACTATGAGGAACTATCCTCTTGGCCAGGAGGTCATGCACAGAGGCCACCAGCAGGCTTTTATCATCCCTTATTAGAAAACGTTACCTCTTGTCAATGTTTTCACACCTGTTTATTTCAACACACAGTAAATGCTTGATTCAACAGTTAGCAAAACTAAAATAAAAAAATGGTTACAGATGAAGGTCTTTAATGAATTACACAGAAACCGTCAATGTTTATAATATCTAGAGCAGACCTTGTATTGTGCAGTAACAGCCAAGACCCAAACTTTGATGCCTTGAGTATGAGAGCAGGATGAGGGGAGAGTCGGGCACTAAATCCAGTCCTCTTGAGATGAGCTCATAATTGCACATTTTGAAATTTCCAGCTTGTCCAATGGTACAGAGGTGGATTTAATCCCTCATACTCTCACCAGACCCTATCTCCCACCCTAAAGACATTGCATCTGGATGTAAAACGCTCCACAGAAAAGCCCCTCACCATACAACAGTTCCCCAGACAGTCTATCCACAACCATCTAGATACACTATCACTGCAATTTACAGATTTCAAGTTATGGCACAAATAAAAAGGCTACAGTAGACTAGTCCCACATGTTCTACTCATTAAGGAAAAGACTGTTTAACTGGCAAGTCTGTTTCTAAGAGTCAATCAGGGAGGAATGCAGCTGCTTCTACTCTAAGGGCCTGTCACTGAAAAACTCATATTCAGGTCAGGTCAGGTGTCACTAGAATTATGTTCAAATGTAACAAGACAAAAATATGGGAAAAATGCATGTTGTACCAAACAGGTAAACAGTTGGCAATCAGACCTGAGGGTGTAATGCACAGTTCAAAACCCTCAAATATATTTTTATTCCCTTTATCACAAACATAATTAGCTTGCAAAAGTCAAAGCTAAAGGCAGGAAACTGCTGGGGGTCATCTCGCCCTGGCACAGGCATTGATGGCTGATGGCTTGGAAATAACAGGACATTGAGGGCAGACACAAAAAGAAAATACTGATTCGCCTGCAACCAGGTAAGAGGGGTTAAAAAAAAACCATCGATTTCGAGCTGTAAACAGTCAGAAGCTGCGCAGATGGTTTGCTTGAGCCACGGCTGAGTCCCAGAGCAGGCAAGCGCAATACCGATGGTGACTTAATGGGACAGCCAGCATGTCGACAGGGAGCTGACAGAGCAAAAACTGGATCATTCGTTCTCATCCGGGTTCTGGTGGTCCAATATTTTCACATGGGTGAAGGGAAATAAACCCCTCCGTCCATTGACCTCGCCTTCCCACTGACCGCTGATGTTCATCCTAGTCACTTTCACAATGTCTCCCACCTATCAAAAAGCAGAATAATTTGAGATGCATTAGATAACAAAAAATGACTTCTAGAGCCAACATACTTAAAATTAACCCTAGCACACTAAAAATTAGCAGAAAGTCAGAAATCGGCATTAATAAATGTGATATTCACATGGTCAAGATGAAGATTAAATCCTGTCCATCATATTCAAGCAGTTAATGTATAAAGTGCAATAACATAAAAAATAACAATAGTTTCAAACATATAAAGAACCTCAGATGAAATGTTTAAGGCAGTGTACTAGCTTTTTTACTGAACTTTCAACATAACTCATACTTGCTCTGTTTCTTCAAAACACCTAAAGCGTTCCTAATTAGCAAGCTATGGCCTACAGCCAATCTGTCTGTGTTATAACACTTGTTCCATACATAAAACAAATACTTGCACATCACAACAACGCAGAACCAGGAAACCAAGCTAGGTGAAAAATTAAGTGTGAATTTGATCCCATGAGTTTCCCTGCCTTTTTTGCTTCTCCTAGCCGAGTCCACAGGCACATTCTGAGAGTGACTAATAAACAGGTTATGTAATTTTTTCACAAATGGACAAGGTTTTGCATGCAGGCACGAATGAGGGAGTGTTGAAACTTGCCAGGTTGGATGACTTTATGCATGGAATTCTAGACCCTGAACAAACCAATTCTGAATTCTACACTGAATTCACACCTCTGGAAACAAGCGCCCCTCCTAAACGAATGAATTTGAAAGAAAGGGTAACTTGAAAACAGGGATCTTTGGAATTATCAGTTAATTGTCATTATCCAGAGGCTTAAATCCAAACAGTTCAGCCCAAACTTTGTTCTGTTTTTTTAACCTTTGTTCTCATTTTCAACTATAGTTCTGAAACTGTTCCAATAGGCAGGTGGGGCTTGTGCAAACAAATGGATTGAACAGACACCTTGAGAAAGTAACAAAAGTAAAAAGTTTAATGTTATATTCCTTGTGCATTAGATATTTTCTGAGAAACTTTGTCTCCTCTATTGTACAGACCAAGGCATTTCTTTGCAAATGAATAAGTTGTTAGCTTAGCGCTAAGGAAAGTCCCTTAGGAATGTAGAACTGACCAAAACGGACATGACCTAACGTGTCATGTAGAACATATTGGTCATTTCACATTTCCACTATCAGCACAATCTAACCATATGTAATGAAAGAAAATGTAATGAAGGGTAAAATACTTCCTTAATATGTACTGCACTACGTAACTAAAATTTTACGAACCACAGAGAAACAGCTTCAATAAGTATCATCGGCAGCCAGTGGTGCATCCTGTATTTCTATGAATCCACCAAACGATTAACCAGAACAGATCTTTTCTGCTGACCGAATGGCAAAAGAACTTTTGTTAATTAATAAACTGAAAAAAAAAAACACTGATTGTAAATGGCAAAAAGGCTGCCAATATCATCACCAGTCTATACAATTGGGAGAGTTTGCAAATGCAACTCCCTCTCATTTATTTACCTGTATTATTTATCTGTAGCCACATGCATCATGCTTTTTCGATTCAAGGGAATCCATAATGCAAACTGACAGAAAATAAAGCCTGTCCGGACCGCATTGTTGTAATGTCTTTAAAAAATAGTGCTTATCAAACAGATGTGCTTTTTGAATACTTAGCTTTAAAGACACCAATTTGCACCTCTCTAATTTCCATTTAACCAAATATTAAGAGGCAAGAGAGTCAACATAACTGTTCTCCATGAGCAATCCGAACCAAGCACAAATTCATCTTATTTTACAAACACATTATTGTCAGTCACTGAACAGTCGTTAAGAGTCATTTTGCCAAGCTTCCTTGCCGTTGGTATTAGGTCACGCCACAAAATCTATGATAAAATAAAAAGACTTACCTCTAGTGCCAAAGCAGTCTTGTCATATGCACAGGGCACCCGTTTCTGGATAGCCTTCGCCAGTACTGGTCCATTCTGCATGGAAGGCAGTGGGTTGATGACAGCACCGGGCGTGACGGGTGGAAGGGGCGATGGAGTCTGAGGCTGGGCATAGGCGTGTGCTGGCTCAGGGATACCATAGCTATTTGAATTGCGTGAACCATGGCCAGGCTGACCAGGGTGAGCTGAAGGCCTCAGCTTTTCTACATAGGGAACAGGAATCATCCCTACTCGCCCTTCTTTGTTTTTGGCACTCCACCATTGCTCCTCAGGCTTGTCCAAAATAATCAGGACTTCTCCCTTCTTAAAAGGAAGATCTTCAGCATCGCTACCAGTGAAGTCATAAAGAGACCGCACAAACTCCTGGTTCTCATCTCCAAGTCCCCCAGCTGGCTGAATAGGACCACTGTTAAGAGTACTGGTGTACCTGGTGTACAAAGTATAAACAGGTGTATCATGAGAACTTCAAAAGAAACACAACTGAGCGAAACTTGTTGAAAAGATACGGTTTAAATGGAGACGCTTTACGCAACTGAATTGCAATAATACTGAATGCACTACTGAACGTGCAATTTCGCACAAGTTCAGCAGTTAACTTCCTGGTATATTTTATGAAAACGACTGAAATTCTGTTTATTGCACATCTCAATGAGAACATCTGAAAACATACAGGAAGTCAGTTCATTAAGGGGAATTACATTCAAATTTTCAGTATATATGAATGAAAACCAGCAAAAAGAGGAAATGACATCCGTGACAAAAGGGCAAAGAGGGTGGAAGGGTAAATTGATGTGACCATGTCAAAGCTATAGAGGGCTTACCTCGGCGCGGGCTCTATCAAGGTGGTCGTGTCCAAATAATGTATTTTATAAAACTCCAGCAGGGCAGGTAGATTATCAAACTCTTGATCTCCTATCTTGAATCTCTTGTTTGGCAAGGAGTTGATAATATAATGGGAAACTTTGGAGTTTTCGGACACTGACAGGACATAGTCACCAGGACAAGTGGACGAATCCCGAACCAAAAACATCCCGTGTCTCTGTCCCTGTAACCTATTCTGCGCCTCCTGCCTCGACACCGGCCCGAAATACCAGCTGCCTCGATCCGAGGAGTCGAACCGCGCAGACGACATGCTTGCTTTGCAATAAACACACACGCACCTCTGACGAAATTAAGGGAAATCAATAAGTAATAGATTAAAACGGCTAATATACAGTCTTACACGAGATGGCAAGTGTTTCCCTAACTTCTGGTACAGCCAAAACAAGCTTTACTGAACCGCAACCTGACGTTTCAGCAGACAGGCTGCGACTGGCGTCAACCAACTTTGATGCATCGCTCAATTTTTCACCAACACACGAATCACGTCTGGATCAGAACTGCTTAAAACAACCACAAAAGTTAACAACAAACACAAAAACGCGTATTTAAAACTAAAGTTCCCCTTTCCTTTCTCTCTTCCGTGAAAGTAGCCGCAGCTTGCGAGACAATATAACGCGTTAGCCTGCTAGCCGTCCCCAGTCACCGTCCGCTTAACGGGATGGAAATATCGCCATGTTGTGTTCATAAATCGCTCGGCGAGGCGAATTAAGACGACATGTGGCGGCTGGGTCCAACAACGAGTCCTTGTTTACGTACTAGACCGAAACGCAAGAGTTGTGCCTCTTATTGAGACTCCCAGCAGACTTCGAGGGCTGTAACAAAAATGGCGGCCCGCAACACGTCTTCACACACAACGCATCGCGAACGATCCCACAGCGTAAAAGTTTCCCGCCTCGCAGGTTGCGCCCCTTTCTTGGACACGTTTGAACCGGGCGATTTCTGTCCGGTTTCTTCCGTTTTCGCCTCGTTTCTCAGTGTCGGTGCGAAGCGACTTCAGCTCCCCACACCGTCCGAGAAATGGCGTCTGGAGGGCGGATCTGCGCGCGCTCCCGGTGTGTGCGATCGGCAGTCACTAGCGCCTCGAGCGGCTGTTGCTTAAAAGAAAGAGCACATTTTAAATTCACTGAACCGCAATAACGGAGCGTGTAAAGCAGCGACGACAAAGTTATTTTAATGCAGTTATTAATGTATCCATGCAAAAGTTGCGGGGAGGTTTAACTGTGGGCTTGTTCCTCTTATATGAGGTTGCATGGCGAGCTTTGCTCACCTTGTTCATGTCTTGCATGGGTTAAAGTGACGTATGATGTTGCCTTGACTGTGAGGTGTCAAACCCTGTCCGCATTTTGCAAGAAGTGCAAAAGCAAAGACGGTATGCAGAAGACTGATGTTCTTGAAATTTCATGTAAGACTTTTTGCCGTTTTATCTTGAATAAAGAACACTTATTTTATGTCGGATAAAGCTGCGACTGGCGCAACGCCTGGTTACACTGTCCTTTCAAGTCTTAAATGTTAATAGATTTACATTCATTTCATAATGTCTCGTATTTCCAGTTTTTCAAATCCTTTCTTGGTTCACTGGTGCAACAAATTGGATTGCCATTATCAAAAGAGAAACTTGGTATCGCACCTGCAAGGTGGGAATTATTTTGTAAGGACAAAAAGCTTTTCTTTTGCCTGAGTACACACACACAGAGGGAGAGAGATGTTTTTCCCAGTGGACAAAAAGTAGGTCAACTTGTTTCATTAAAAAGCTTTTATGGACTGTAGCTTACCAGGACCATGTAAGATCAAACAAAGTCATAATTCTGTTACAAAACTAGATACATATTGAGTCATCGCTAGTCAGACTCTGGTTCAATTTATCACATCCTTTAGATTTCAGATTAGGAAAACCCTCTGGAATAGAATCTTTATTTGTCACACAAATGGCCAGTAGAATTAACAAGGCCTAAAGTACACAAAACTTCACCAGATTTCCAAGAACAGACCTTTAATGCAATGTGGGATTAAGTGCCTTGCTCAAGTTACAATGCCATGGGTTTAAACCAATTCCTTTGGTTTCCAAGGTCAGATCTCTGCACAATATGAAAACAAGTAATTGCCCCATGTGACCAAACAAACAATGAAACTGACATAAAACTATCTATGTGCCCACCATGTACATCCAACATGACTTATTAGCCACAAAATGATAAAAGAAATATAAAATACTGTGAACAAAAGCAAATACAGCAAATTATTTATTTCTGTTGCTTTCAGCATTTATTTGCCATAACAAATGTGTAAAAAAGGAAGTTGTCATTCACGGTTTTACTGCATTTGTCTGCTGCCCAATAACCACACCCCAGCTGGGCCAACACTAACACATCAAAAATGCAAAAACGTCTGAAATGTGCACGTTTTTGCACGTCTGAAATGCAAAAAAAAAAACTATTACTGATATAAATGGTACCACTATTTGATTATTCACATTACATTACAAATAGCAATATGGAGAGGCAATATATGATAATATTTATCATTTAATAATTTGTAGTGTTTCAGTAATTTATAGCATTTCTTTTCTGTGTTTTTCAAAGGATCAGCCCAAACCGACTGAATCAGTTTTTTTTAATAATCTAAATTATAACACTGGAGATCGTTTGTTTACATTAAAAGCTTGTTGATTTGACACAAACCCCTCTAGCGTTAAACCACGAAAACGTCATACTGTACGACGTAAGCGTATGACGTAACGAAGCCTGGTTTCCTGAAATCACTTACACTTTGTATAACTACTTATAACCCATTTGGAACAAACTAAAATAAAAAAGAGCTGAAAACACGTTATGTTTAAATGTTTTAAAAGCACTGAATTTACAATAGATTGATTGTATCGTTTTCCTGGTAGTAAATGTTGCGTAATAGCGTTTGTTCTTACAGCACACATCGAAACCAAAGACTGGCATAGGTTTTAAAACTTTATAAAACCGTTTTTCAACACGATCATCACTAACTAGAACTGTTTTTTCAACGTTATTCGGATATTAGAAATGGAGGTCCCATCTTCAGATAGCGACTGGAGGAGCGCAGCTTTCCGACAGAAAGTAACGGCGCAAATGTAAGTATTTTCCATCAAATATTGTTTGTTTGGGTGGTTTTGTGCGAATGCGGATGCGGGTTATGTAGCTGCTAACTGTTTAAGTTTACCAAGTGCAATAATTTCCTCTGGTACTTTTTCTGCTATGTTGCTATAGATGACGATGGCATCAAATTAAATATCGGAGCAAATATGCACCGAACCATTAGTATATGCATAAAAACCATTTAGTATACAAATATGACAGGCTTTGATTTTAACTGTTAAAGGGCCAATGAAGATATAATAATACCTTCATACCTTCAGATATAATAATCAGTTTCGTTTCAAGGCGTTTATTAGGCCATAAACACATTTGATGAAGTTAGTATTCGTGGAGGTTTTTAAAAGACCCAGGATAAAAAATAAACCAATAAGGATAAAAGTAAGACAAATACCTGTATTCAGTCAGGCAAGGCAAAACACAGAGACTAATCGGTATCATTACAAACTAAAAAGTGGCGCAGACATGTTTAGGCTTAACTTTGTTTGCTAATTTGTGACAGTAAACCTAAAATATTGTTTTTTCTCGCTACCAACACGTTAAATTTGGGCCAATAGAAACTCTAAATAAGTAAAATTGTAAAAATAGTAAAATTATTGGACAAAATAGAAAAGATGGTGCTCAGAATCAAATTAACTAAGGCCTAGATTATAATGAAATAAGTTATTTTCTGGTCCTGCAGTAAGGCATGGATAAAACATGTTTCTTATACCTTACTTATAATGACTCGATTTATCAGACCTACACTTCTTTCTTGTTGTGTTATAGAGAGGAAGCCATTAGAAAAGCAGGAGCTTCTCATACCAAGTCCAGTACTGACATGGAAAATCATGCCTATATCAAGGCAAAGACAAGAGTAAGTACTGGTTTAAAGTTACTGATGTGACACTGTTTTGTTTGTGGGTGACCATTGAAATCCCTGACAGCAATAAATAAACTAAGCAGATATAAATCACTGTTTTTGAACAGGAGGAGTATTTGTCTTTGGTTGCGAGGCTGATAATTCATTTCAGACACATTCGTGAGTAGCCTGTTCATTATGTTTTTAATGTGCCATTTTTCTGTGCCTTGTTTCTCGTGTGTTGACTTACTGGACTATGTATTGATCACACTTTTTCCATTGCAGATAAAAAGACACAACAGGGACCTGGTAAAAATAAAGCACTAATAATTGAAAAATTTGAATCTTTTAAAAGAATTTGAGAGGTGGAATCTTCTGTCATTGAGTATTTATTGTTGGTTTAATGGCTTTGTTTACAGTTGCATCAAACCAGAATTCAACAGTGGCAGCAGCATTCAACACAACTGCAGCAGAAAATGCAACAACATCAGGTTTAGCCGCAGACTTGAAGGATCTTAATATCTGAATTTCCTTATTATCTGAGACTTTACTTATTATTTCTATTCTTTCTATTTGTTATTAAATCTTATGTTGGGTGCTGTGTTGTCTTCACACGTAGAGATTAGGCAATGGTCTTCATCTCAATGTTTTTAATGTCATTATGGGACAATGTTATGAAACGGTAACTTCCCACTGTCTCTGCTTGATATAATATCACTGATTACACAGCTAAGATTATTCAATAAATTTATTTTATTCCATCATCACTTTGTCTCATGCCTGCTGTTTTCTTTCCATCCATCTCTGTATGTGCCTCTTGATTATGTATGTTAAATGTTACTCCTAACAGAACTGACTGTCTTTAAGTAACAGACACAGCCATTTTTCTGATCAAGAGTCTAGTGAGACCTACAGGGCAAGATGTAGTAAACTGGATCTAAACCTTGGATCTGTAGGATCAGGCATTAAGTCATAATTTACATTTTATTACACTTTCCATTAGTTATTTTGGCATAGTTTGGGTACAAATGTTTACAAAAGTAAAGGAAGCGGACATATTATCAACCTAAATTATAAGACTGGAGATCAGTTACAATTACACATCAAAGCTGCAATCCGCAACTTTTGCCTCTCCATCGCCATCCCTGTTCAATGAAAGTATGAAATCATACCCAAAATACACCCGGTTTTGTTGAAATCACGTGATTTAATAGTATTAGGTAAATACCACATACTAGTAAAATGGGCTCTGCCAGATTTTTCACATATTACTAATGGCCTCAAGTTGTACATAATCCCTTTGTAACATGCGCTGAAAACACGCAATGTTTTAAAAGCACACAACTTCAAGTAAATGTATTCATTTATTCCGGCAGCAAATGTTTCCTAAATGTTTTGCACTGAACGATAAAAATGCGACGCTGCTGGTTTGAAACAAACACTAAACGATTCGGATCAGATGATTCGGATCAAATGATTCGGATCAGATGATTCGCAGCTTCGCGATTCAGCGTTTCAAACGCCTCGTTCAGCACCTGAAACTTGAAACGGTTTTGCTCAACGTTATCCAGAAAAAACAGGAATGGAGGTCTCGGGTTCAGATAGCGACTGGAGGAGCACAGCTTTCCGACAGAAAGTAGTGGCGCAGATGTAAGTATTTCTTATAAAATATGATTGTTTTTGATGTTTTTGTGCGATGATCGGGTGCGCGCACGGGAGCTAGTCTTGCTAACCATGTAGCTGCTAGCTAGCCGAAGCTGAAGCTTGTTGTTATCAACATAGTCTGTAGCTCTGAACACCGACAGTCTGTGATGGGAAGCTATACGATATTTTCTCATAAGCGATTATTATGTTTATTACGTGCAATATTGTTTCTCTGTGGCACTTATTTAGTATAGGATAAAGGTATTGCCTCATTAAATATTAGGCCAAATACCCATAAGACTGAAGAAAGTGTAAACTATACAAATACTACTTACTGTAAAACGAAACAGACTTTCAGTAGAAATGATCCTCATTTTTAACTCAATATAAGCTTCACTAATACGTTATTAGCCTCTGTAAGCACGATGCTTTAATTTAACAAGGTCATCAAGTAAGTGTTAAAGAGACATTGTTTTTTAGTTGTTTTTTAAACGCCTTATTTTAATTGTCTTGAAAAACACGTATGGAATAGCCAAGCAAAGTTACATTTTCCATTTTAAACAATTTTCATCATCATTTTCATATCATTACACGATATTACTCATACAGACACTTAGATCTTATCATATTACAATCAGCCCCTCTATATATTCTTGTACAGTAATTTCAGAAGTTTCAACACTAAACTGAAATCATACATGACTAATGGAATTGATTTCAAAGAATAATCTTTTAGCAGTATGAGGACATATTATAGAAAAAAATGTCATTAATAGACGTAACATCAAACACAATGGCATTAATACATAATGCTCAACATATAGAGCTAGAAAACGATGGAGTTAATTTTTGGTTCTGCAGTAAGGCATGAATAAAACTTCACTTAGAATGACTCTATTCATCAAACTTGCACTTCTGTTTTGTGTTATAGAGAGGAAGCCATGAGAAAAGCAGGAACTTCTCATACCAAGTCCAGTACTGACATGGAAAATCATGTCTATATCAAGGCAAAGACAAGAGTAAGTACTGGTTTAAAGTTTCTGATGTGACACTGTTTTGTTTGTGGGTGACCATTGAAATCCCTGACAGCAATAAATAAACTAAGCAGATATAAATCACTGTTTTTGAACAGGAGGAGTATTTGTCTTTGGTTGCGAGGCTGATAATTCATTTCAGAGACATTCGTGAGTAGCCTGTTCATTATGTTTTTAAGTGACATTTTTCTCTGCTTTGTTTGTGTGTATTAAAAAAATGTTTTCTGTTACAGATAAAAAGACACAAGGAGGACCTGGTAAAAATAAAGCACATTTACTGATTTTTTAAATTAATTAGTGAACTGTGAAGTAGCAAAATACATTTTTTGCTCATTTTTGGTTCATGTTGTTTTATTTTTAGATCCCATGAATGCCCTGCAGAATTTAACAGTGGGTGGAGGTGGGCCTGGTGTCATTGGCATTGGACCACGGCCCCCTGGTGCACCTATGAGTGGTATGGGGCCCATGGGCCAAATGCAGATGGGTCAACACACTATGCAGGGAGTAACAGGAGGCCAGCAGTCTGGTAAGTTTAACAGCTGTCACTTGGTGATAACTTTTATTAGTACCGATTAAAGGTGCAGTAAGTGATTTCTGTGAAACACTGTTCATAATTTAAATCAACACCTAAACAAACACAACCCACCTTTATTGTTCTGCCCCTAAAAATAAAAAACACAGACAACCAATACCAGCTGGTGGACACGCCCCCTATTGCTGATTGGCTATGACAGTGTTATGGGTATCAGTCCAACTCTGTCTCCACTTAGTTTTTTTCCTATGTACACAACCAGGACTATGTGCGACACAATATATTTTGTATAACACAAACACAGAACAGACATCTATCAAATCTTACCAGAATTGTTTTTTTGGGCGTTGATGTCACCTTGTACCTTTAGGGAAATTAAAGGTTTGAATCAACTTTTTAATGCGTTTAAGTTTATATTTATGCTTTTATCCAAAGTGACATACAGTGCAATCAAGTTATACTTCGTGTCAATATGTTCGTTTCTTGTGTAATTATGGAAAGTGACGCAATATTTACCCCAGCAGGGTCTGCTGGACAGATGCAGCAGATTATGCAGCAATCCATTCAGTTTCAGCAGTTCCCACCGCAGCAGCAGGCAGCCATGCAGCCACCGCAGCAAACAGCCATGCAGCAGAATACCATGCAGCAGCAGTTTCAACAGATGAAGCAACTCCAGCAACTGCAGCAGCAGCACCATCAGAACCAACAACTGCAGCATCCTAATCAACAGCAGCAGCAGCAGGCTCAGACGCAGCAGCAGCAACAGAACCAGGTAGCAACAATGCAACAATTAACGCATGCAACAAAACGAACCGAACAAAACGACTTTCAAGCTACATTCCATAACTTTTGATAACTCTGATAGATTATATTGTTAAAATTGAGTTTGATTAAACATTTGAGAGAGAAAACATTCAGTCAATATTATTATTTTAATATAAATATTCATATTGGCTGCGGTTTTGATGGGTTTGTTTACAGTTGCATCAAACCAGAATCCAACAGCAGCAGCAGCAACAGTTGGCACAACTGCAGCAGCTGCAACAACAGCAACAGCAGCAGCAGCACCTGCAACAACAACAACAACTTCAGCAACAACAGGCCCAAGCGCAGGCTCAAGCCCAAGCGCAGGCTCAAGCCCAGGCTCAGGCTCAAGCTCAAGCTCAAGCCCAGGCTCAGCATATGCAGCAACAGCAGCTTCAGGCCCAAGTTCAGGCTCAGGTTCAAGCCCAGGCACAAGCTCAGGGTCAAGCTCAAGCTTTGGCCCAGGCTCAGGGAGTGGCAGGTCAGTTGCCCCCTCACTCACAGCAGCAGGCAGTTTTGGTGCCCCAGTCTTTAGCACAGATGACCCCGGGACAGCATCAGCCAATCAACTCACTGAGCCAGCAGCAGCAACAGCAGCTGAAACTCCATCACGCCATCCAGGTAAAGACCAGCTGCAGTAACAACACAATCACAGTGATGCTGTGTATCATGATTCAGCATATTGTTCTCTTCATACTGACACGCCACAAAACGTCAAGTTAGAAAAAGCACGTCACTTTACAATATACTAATCAAAAATGTGATTTTTTGAAACGCTTAATGTCATTATTAATTGAACTTTGGATGGATGTCCAGGATGACATTGTTTAGCAATGCAGTCCGTTCACATCATTGACAACACGTTTATGATCCCGTTCATTTATTTAATGCTCGCCACCAATTGGCTGTTAATATCAGGTGTAAACAGATGGTTTTGTATGTGTGAATTCCTACAGACAAGAGCATTACAACAACAGCAACAGCAGCAGCAGATGCAGCAGTCGGCTCAGCTTGCAGCTGTCCCTGGACAGGTAGGCATGCCGCAAATTACGGTGAGATGAGCAACGTGGCGTGCAGTAAATGCATGCTTCCAAAATCAACACTCGATATGAATTTCTTTTGAATGTGAGAACTGTTTATTCCTTGCCTGTTGATGGAACGTAGTGTAATGCACAATGACAGATAATTACTGAAGGATCATCTTGGCTTGATGAATGGAGTTCAGTAGATCTTGCTTGTTCTGAACCACTGATGTTTTCACTAGCGCTGCCAAAGCCAATTTTGGGCTTCTCAGTAGTGGTGCTTGCTAGTGGAAGCATTAGTTTTCTGTTTCAAAACCTCTACACTTTAAACTTTGGTGTGAAACTATCATTGTTTGAGTGAACTTTTTGCTTAAACCAGCCAGTGATTGCAACTACCTTTCAATCACTCAGAACAACAACCTAGTAAGACACAAAACCAGCAACCAGCTGGAATAATCTAGCATTGTGCCTGAAAGTTAAAATAAATAATTTTAATATAGTTTGAAGTAGTTACACAAACTATATTCAAGCTAACCTTTTAAATCATTGGTCACTTACAAAGTTACTAACTAAAGGTAGCTGACTTAATCGAAACAATTTAAAGGGGCATTAATATTGATGTTTAATTTATAGATTTGCTTTATTATAATAATAATTATTATTTGTAATAGTTGTCGTAATAATTTTTTTGACATGGTAATAGTCAGTATTTGTTAGTTTTTGAATGTTTTGAACAGAAGGATTGCATTAGATATGTTTCAAACCAGATTACACAAAAACAGCAATGTAACGTTATTCCCTGATACACTAAAGAAAAATGTAGTTATTGGAAAAACACCATTTCAAAAACAGTGACCCTGCTGAAAATGTAGTGAGGTTAGTTTTACTGTCTGCCTCAGTTTCCCAACACCTGAGTGTTTTAACTAAGACTAGTTTTATAGGTCAGTGCTTCCTATTAGCAGGTTTTATGGTACATCCTGTTTGTTAGTATATATGAAAAAGATTAGCATGTACTGCACTTCCTGTTGAAGTTTGTCAAACGCGTTTAGCCTCAGACAAATCTCTCCCCCAAGGACGGCCCTCCCACCTGCGATCATTGGACAGATTGCATTTGCTTTATGTTGCTTTCATTCACCTTGTCCCATACGTGTGGCCCCAGTTTATACTAAACTCAGAGATGAACTGGTTTTTACCAGAGGAATCTCTTTGCTGTTGCAGAGCTGTGAAATACAATAGAGCAGACAGTTTGAGTTTGAGTAGTGTTACTTTCAATCTCATTTGCATTATGCGTGTTTGTGCAGCTAACAGCGTGACTGCATGCTTGCTAATTTAAACCCACAAGCCCCTTTCTGCATGCATGCGGATCGGTGGAGCTCAAAAAATACTCTTTTTTTTAGATCTGTGTCAATGTTAACATACATTGTTTCTTTGTTTTTTTTGGGGAGTAACATCTACATTTTATGCATTTGGAAGACATCAAAGTGACTTATACTGCATTGAAGCTATAGATTTTACCAGTACCTCTGTTCCCTGGGAATTGAACCCACAACCTGTGCGCTGCTAACTGGGCTCTGCCTCTACAATGCTCTACCTGTTGAGCTACAGGAAGAGTTTATGGTTGCGTTGCGTCCACCTTTAATTCTTGATCAAAACTGATTTTCCTCCAGAAAGCTATTTATGCATTAGCAGAAGCTTTATTTGAGCGGCATCTCTGTTTGCCCTGCATGGTTCTGATACATGAAAGCGGAGCATGAAATCCACATGCCTGTGGCTTGTGTACTTTGTCTTGACAGCCTGTGTTAAGTGCTCTTAGAACGACAGGAGGCTCATTGTACTGCCATCTTGGCTCATCATTTTGTTTTTAGATAGGCCTGTTTTGCATTATGGAATGCGTCGTGCATCCGTGCTTGCAGTTGAGTCGAATCTATTTGTTTGCATTGTTGCATGTGCTTCCTCTCATGTCTGCTAATGCACTGCATTTATTGTTTTGCTTGTGACATGTCTGTTGTCCCCTCTGTCCTCCTCAAAGATGATGCCCCGTCCTGGGATGCAAATTCCACCCCGGTTGCCCCGCGCCCCGAACTCAGCCATTCCTCAAAACCCTGTTGCCATGGGAGGACAGCAAATGCCGCAGGTATTTACCGCAGGGCCGAGCGCTGGGTCGCTCCACTGCAACCCAGCGGGTGCCAATGTCTGTGGCTTCACACTAGTGCTCTCCCACACGAAGACCGTGTATTATTCACCCTCAGTTAAACACTCATCTGCCTCCCTTTACCTCTACCACCCCCACTAGTTTCATAATGAGTAATATTTATGAGTAGTTAGAGATTACCCAGCAGCACCCAGGGCAGCGTAAATTATAAGCATTTTATCTGAAATGAAATGTGTGTGGCACAGGTAAGTGAACTGAATTTTGTTGTTGTGTTTAAATAGATCAGGATTAAGCTACTAAAAGCTAGGAAAACTGCTATGGAGTATTCGTCTGCTGGCTATACGGCGCCATCTACTGGTGCTGTCCAGTCAAAGCAGATTGTTATGTTTGTTACCTTTAGGCTTTACCAGTGCAGTGCAAACTCTCCTCCACTGATGTGAACCTGTTTTTATTTCTCATCTCTTTTGTCTTTTTCAAAGGGTCAGCCAGTGATGTCATCACCCTCTCCAGTTCAGGTGCAGACACCCCAGTCGATGCCTCCACCCCCCCAGCCTCAGCCATCCCCCCAGCCCCCATCTTCTCAACCTAACTCTGTCAGGTAAAAACACCTGTACAGCTGTATTCTTGATCTAAGGTCTTTCCCATGTTACATTGCAACCTGTTGCAAATTCAGTACCAATACTCGTGTGCTGATCTGAAGATATCAGATAATATTGAGGTGTGTTTTAACCAACATTTGTGTATGTTAACCTAGTTTTGGTGAATTAATCTAGCTGCTTTTTGTCATACAGTTCTGGTCCAACCCCGTCCCCTGGAGGTTTCCAGCCCAGCCCATCCCCCCAGCCGTCCCAGAGTCCCGCTTCCTCACGGACCCCGCAGAGTTACCCCCTGCAGGTGCCCTCACCTGGACCTCTAAATACCCCAGGTACCAATCAGCAACTTTATTATTACTTTATAGCTATTCTTTTAATAATAATAATGAATAATGTTATTATACACACAGAAGAGCTTCTTTATTATCATAATCAATATTACAAATAATGTGCAAATAATCAAATACAATTTACTTGATGAATTACAATTTTAATGACAAGCAATTTTACTAATCTGTACAGATTAGAGACTGTAATAACATTTGTAATTGTGTTTTTTTTAAACTACAGGCAACCCAAACTCTGTTATGAGTCCAGCAGGAGCTTCACAGTCTGAAGACCAGCTGTACATGGACAAACTAAAGCAGCTGTCAAAATATATCGAGCCACTACGCAGGATGATCAACAAAATAGACAAAAATGAAGGTACTGGAAGCTTCTTCCTCTATTGATGCTGGTTTACCGCAGCTTTCACCTGACTGCACAACTCATGTTATTTTTGGTTCTTTACAGATAGGAAGAAAGATCTGAGCAAAATGAAAAGTTTGCTTAACATTCTGACAGATCCCAACACCAGGTAGGAAAACAGATTTAATAAAAGCTGAGCTGTGTCCTGGGTTTCTGGTATTATAACTGCATTACTGCTGCCTGCCACTAGGTGTCCTCTGAAGACGCTACAGAAGTGTGAAATAGCGCTGGAGAAACTCAAGAATGACATGGCTGTGGTGAGTTACTAACATCACGTTTTATACTGAGGAATCAAAACTGTTTTGTTCATTTTGATGCAGTAACACTTTTCTTAACGCATTCTGATTGGTTTGTTTTAAGCCGACTCCGCCCCCTCCTCCGGTGCCCCCTACCAAAAAACAATACCTGTGCCAGCCGCTGCTGGATGCTGTGATGGCCAACATCCGCTCCCCAGTTTTCAACCATTCACTTTATCGGACGTTTGCTCCTGCTATGACTGCAATTCACGGACCACAGATCACGTAAGATCAACTGCTGACAAGATTTATTCTCATTCATCCCAGTAAAAATTAAGAAATATCTTCTTAACTTTAATGTTAAGAAATTTAACGTTTACTTGTTACAGGGGCCCTTCAATTCCGTCCCGTAAACGGAAGCTTGAGGATGACGAGCGGCAGACGATCCCTAACATACTCCAGGGGGAGGTGGCTCGGCTCAATTCCAAATTCCTGGTCAATCTGGATCCATCCTACTGTAGCAACAACGGAACTGTGCATCTCATTTGCAAACTAGGTGGGTTTTTAAACTGTGAACATTTTATATTGGGCCACTTAATGTTATGGCATAAAGAAATAAGAAATGTTAAATATTCTGCACTGTTTACAAAAGTCACAAAACAAGTTTAGTAATTGTGACAGCTTTGTACAAGATGCCAGATTTTCTTGCTTCTATTGAAGCTCGCAAGATGGTTTTTAGGAAACATTCCTTGATGCCGTGACAACATGGATCATCAGGTTTTGTGCAGATGTTTGGGTTCATGCCGTCTTGAGTGGGACACCAAAATTACCACATTCTGTAGATGTCAGTGAGTTTTTTGTTTGGATTCTAATCCACATCTGTACATCTCTCTGTCTAGATGATAAAAATCTTCCCAGTGTCCCTCCTCTTCAGTTGACCATTCCAGCAGATTATCCTGATCAGAGCCCCCATTGGGAAGATGATGGTCAGCAGTATGGTGAGCCTAAACCAACATTAGCAACCTGTTGAAACACAAACCGTCATAAGCAGCCGGTTTAGCTGAAAATCCACAGGCTGTGAAACATTAACTCAACACTTCTTTCTGTTTTAGAGGCCAACCCTTTCCTGCAGACTGTGCATAAGAACATGACATCTAAACTCCTCCAGCTTCCGGACAAGCACTCGGTGACGGCGCTGCTGAACACATGGGCTCAGAGCGTGAGACAGGCTTGCCTTTCAGCTGCTTAGCCGTCCCATCATCACCAGCAAACCAGTATAATCCTTGCACCTCCATGGCACAATGGCAGTATATATATATGAATGACTTCTTTTTTGTGTTTCTTTGTCTTTTTTATTTACATAAACATCTTGTTTGGTCTAATACACTAAAGCCTTAACAGTTTGTGCATTGCTTGCTCAATAAAATTATTTAGACAACCCGTACAAGACTTCTGTTTTGATGCTAGAACTGCATGTTTTAAAATGGCACAAAACTCATTTTTAGAATGCTGTAGGTAGGTGGAATTTGAAACAGGTAAACTAGTTAAGGTAAAAACAAGCCTGGTTCTTCAGTGCATAGTTCTCTGCAGACGACGTCTCTGCACAGCCTGAGTCCTCCTGCGTCTGTCGGCGATGTTGTTGCTCAGGCTGTGTGTGAGGGCTGGGAGAATCACTTTCTCGGCTTTGCTAGTCTGAGACACAGATCTGTTCAAACCATAACAAATATATATCTATATACATACACACACACATACATATATAGTACATTTAAAAGTAATCACTTACAGTCCTCTAGGCAGTGTTTGGAGAGAAAGCTGTGGAAATGTCTCCGAGTCCTCAGTTCTGCCACAAAAGAAGGGTCAAGGGTTAAATGCCATATTGAATTTATCTCATTTGAATTGTAAATTGTTAGTATTGTCATATTTTGTTTGTAAATGTATATATTTTAAAATAATGAAGACAAACTGGTAAAAAGTAAAAGACGTGACTGGATTTGTTACAGTAATGAGAAATGAAAGCATAATTTTGTAATAAAAATCATTTATTTTTGAGGTGAAGTAATACCAGGTCATTTTCCTGACAGGTCTGTCACACGTTTGAGTATGTGAGAATGAAATGCAGTGGTAAAGAAATTACCTTTTACCATCAGCAAGATAAGCCTTGGTCAGAATGTAATTCTCTGCAGTGATTTTCTTATTGAAAACAATGTCTTTGAGAAGAGCTTTCACGCGAAGGATCTGAGCAGAGACAAATTAAGATCATGTCATAAAACATTAACAGCATTCTGGTGTACTGAGGAGTGTGTGACGTCACCTCCTGAGACTGCAGACTGTTGGCGTTGTACAGCTGCCGTATGATGACCTCACACTCCTGTAGGGTAGGAGGTCGGGGGGGATGAGATTCTCTGCACTGGATCATTAGAGGCTGGAGAGAGGTGATAAACCCTGCGGTGGCTTCTGAAGGACCTATTCTTGCTATGTGAGCAGCTGAGGAACTTGAGCTGGTTTCTCTACTTTTATTATGGCTGCTGGAGGGTAACATTTAAAATACTTTTAAATTTCATTGTATATATATATATACTGTATATGACACTGGCCATAATAGAGGCAGTGTTAACAGACACCTTTGTAATCACCTGAGATTTGTGGGCTGTGGATGGAGGTTGTCTTCCAGGCTCTTTTCCAGATAGTTCCTTCTATCTGCCTGGTTCTCTGTTTGATGCCTCTGGATTTTATGGCTAGATTTGATCCCTATGAGGTCACACAGTTGTAGTGTACCGGGATGATGTCATATAATTGTAACATTAAAAATATTAAGTAGAACAGAAATGACTTCACACTTACTGCTCGACTTCGGAGGCTCCATGATCAGCCTAAACTGCAGCTCTATACAACATTGTTTGAAATAAACTTATTAAAAGTATTGAAGTACTAAATGGAGCAAGATGTTTAGCACATGATGTAAGAGAAGACCAGGACAACGTTTTATACATTTTACCCCTGTACATGTTTTTTCAGGGTTAATTTTTGACGATTTTTTGGATGGACATATACTTTGAAATCCTGACTGTAAAAACTGAAAACATTTATACTGCATTTCTCAAGAACTCTGTCTCTTGTTTAGCTGGTCGTTGTAACATTCATTTACATTTGTTTAAACAAATCTTCTTTAAGCATTCAGAAAGAAACAAAACACTGAAACTTTTGTCTTCTGTAAATTGATACTGTACCACACACAGAGGTTACATGCGCCATTCTGTCATTTTCTCAGTCATCAACTCTCGGTCACCAGGCAACCTCTACTATAGAGTATCAGCCCATACACATTAACTGATGGCCTATTAATAAATATTAATGCGAGTAGATATTGTATTTGCTCTTTTGGATATATATATATATATATAAAGCTAGTGGCGTCTGAAAATATTTCAAATAAATAGCTAAATAAAACAACAACAAAGTTTGATTCAAATTGCCCAAGTTGTAAATTGCAAAAGTCTATACAGCTTGAATCATGCACACAAAACTCCTGTCGTATCTAAATCAAATAAAGCACATTATAATGTATTGCATAATAAGACCATAACAAGTAATGATGTACAGTGTTTATGTACATTATTTTCACAAGAACAAATGTAAAATTAAATAAACTTGCCTTTATTTTCCCGTTTTAAATGCTCTATTTCATCATGTAATTTGCTCAGGGTTTCTCCGTGCTGCCTTTGCAAGAAGTCAATATTTCTCTGCAGCGAGGCGACACGCGTGTCCGTTTCACTTTGAAACATGTTCCGCGATTCCTCGCAGACTGCTCGTTGCGTCACCAACACGTTCGAACCACGTTTCAGTGACGCAATGACGTCTCAAAACCACGTTTTTGGATTGTTGCGCTTTCTCTTCTCGCTGTCACTTTTAATGTGGTGCGTATGTTGCTATGGTAACCAGAGCATTACTTCCTTCAAAGCAGTGCTGGGAAATGCAACAGATGCAACAAAGTCAACCCAAGACTTTATTAAATTTGAAATGACGGGGTGATTTGGCAGACACGAGTTTCTTTAATGAAATCCAGTAATTGCACAAGAGACGTTCAATATGTTCGTATTTAATGAAATGCAGCCAATTTAGTGCAAACTTTTTCTGTTTTACACTGGTAAACACTATTATGAGGGTAACTTAATGAGTGAAAATTTTACCACCTTGCATAGTTTAAAATATACGTTGTGCATATTAAACAATGTGAGATCTAAGTATTTATTTATATACACTGGACTCCCACAGCACATTTAAATACAAACACATGAAGTTCTTTTTAAAAAACAGAAGCAATTTAAAATATTTAGATGTGACAGATGTTGTCCAAGGCTTTGTCCAGGAACTTGTGATTTTACATCTTCTCCTATATCATCCATCTCTGCTTTGCTGAAGGTATTAACATCTGAGGAGTCAACGCCAAACCACAAGAAACCTTCCCTGCAGTGATCTGATATCCGTTTAGCTGTCTGCCAAACTTAAGCAATAATCTGAATCAGCTTTAACACCTAGAATTGTTTGTTAAAAACACTAATGTTTTTTGCTGCTACAGCCTACATTCAAAGCAAAACTTGTGTTTTAGCTCTTAGCATTTTAGTTTTACATAAATCAGGGCCGAACATCAGCTCGTATTGGCAGTCTTGCCCCTCCAGGCTGTACACATGACTTTTGACCTTTAAGATACGGTCGGTCCCCATCGGCTGGCGGGAAGTGAGAATGCTGCCACCATGAGAAGGTGTCAGGAAGATACGGTTCTGCTGTTGCAGGATGGCATGTTCTGAATCCAGGAACAGCTGCTCTCCTAGAGGCATAAAACCATTTAATAATGATTTGCTGTTAATGAAGAGGTAATGATTTACGCAACTGTTAACAACTCCTCTCCCAGAAAGCCCCAAAAGCGGCTTTAATTCTTCACTCTTCTTGCAGCTGATAGCACTTCTCACATACCTTTCTGGATTATCTCCATTAGGTTTGATTGAAGACTTTGGCAACCCTGAAGAAGTTGAAGGTCTTGTTGAAGGTCTTCAGGGTTTTTCAACCCCTGAAGACCAAGGCGTTTTGGCATTAACCAAGTCTGTGCGCATGGCCCTGGAAAATCTTTGTATACATGAGAAAATTCTTCTGGACAAATGAGGCCAGCTGTAAATGTCAAAGACTCTGTTGGCACATGTTGATTTGAAGGTCACAAAATGTACCAGCTACATCAGTGTTTCTCAGCCAGTGGACAAGGGCCCATTAAGGGGCCTCAGCAAACTAACAAGGGGGGCTCAGTATGACTTAAAATTATGTTAGAAGGACAAAAGCAGTAGAATAAGCAAAAACAACTTATTAAAAACAACAAACAAAAATCAAGATATTTGTGCATTGAGCTATTGAGTGGAGGGGGGTTTCAAAGATTGTTGTGGACAATGGGGGGCCCTGAAGTCAAAAAGGCTGAGATCTAATAAATCACACTGAATCATCTCTAAAAACTACATTTTGACTAAAGTAATGTTCCCCAATTTGTGATATACCATTAATCAGCAACAGTTTTGTTCTGGCCATCTGCTTGTGTGCTGTTTTTTCTCCAGTATATCTCCAGGGTTGGATGCAACTAAGCCACGTCTCTAATACCTAAAAAAGCAAACTAATCAAGCACATAAGGTTAGGTTTAACAAGATTAATTTTTTTCCCATCACAGCCTTCGGTAGGATTTTAATTGAGAAGTTTTAAATTTTGCCTGCTTCTTAAGAACAGCATGTGCTCTTAACATCCAACTTTGGATCTGAAAGTTATCGTGGACTGATGTTCTCCAATAACGTTCGAGGACATTTAACGCTCTGAATGACACGTCCGAAGGCCAGTGACCGAAGCGATGTTGTGGGAAGACATACAGCTTCTGCTGGACAAACCTCTGCACAACCTCCCTGCAGGAGACAGAGTGGAGGCATATTGACAGAGCAGTAAAACAGAAGACAGCTCAATCAAGCCACCAGTGCCCGATCGGGTGAAACGCTCCCCTTTACGACTTGCCACCTCAGATTTACAGATGTGTGTTAGTAATACAACGTGATCCGCTGGATGAGTTGATGGATGTCTGCAGGCTGTAAAAACCCACCGTTTGAGCTCCTCCAGGGGGCTGTTGTGGGACTGAGCAGAGGGCAAAAAGAACATCAACTCCTGTTTCAGGCTGCTGGAGGAGGTGTGTAGATGTTTGACCAGGAGTCGTACCTCAGGGACGTGCTCTTCTGAGGGCGTGAAGGGCTCCTGAGACATCGTTCCAACACCACAAACACAAAGTCAAACAGGGAACTAGGTTATTAACATCTGGGCGAGTCAGTTTATAAATGGTATTAATATATGTTAACAAAATATCAGATGATTAAATTTGGCACTGCATGATGGACATACTGAGGCCATACTGCAGTAATGGCAGCTGAAGGACTCATTACAAACTGTGGAGGGGAGGGATGGGAGAGAAAATGGAGGGAACACGTGGGGTTGGGGTTGGAAAAGAAAGAATAAAGAGGACAGGAGCAGGACATGAGAAGAGAAAAGAACAGTGCAATCCGTGAAAAGCAGTCAAACAATCAGGACAGAAAATGAGAGTTTACCAAAAGTAAGAAAAAGAACAAATCGATAGTGACCACACACACACACAAATGCACAAACACGAACATGATGCAATCGTCCTTTTCACAGGTGATTGGGTAGCTCGACTGCTAGGTAGAAAGTTGTGGTTTGATTCCTACAGAACACATACCGATGATGTAAAAATATTAAATGAACGTGTAATAGACTTTTAAAGGTAAGTGACTTTAAAACTGTTTGCATGATGAAATACAACCACTGTTGACAAATGGTTTAAACTTAAAATTAGGGAATAAGGGAAAATGGTGTTTAACTGGTTTGGATTACTACCGCCTACTTTCTGTGACCATCATTTCCCAGAAGGCAAAACAAGTTTGGGAATAATGCTGCTAACTCGCTAAAGTATGTTACATTTATATTGTTTGCCCCAGGAAACCTAGCAAATTGAGTCACAGTGACAGAGAAACATTATTTGTAATGTGGGCCTGGATTCTAAACAGAACTGTCTGTTTAACAAAGTAGGTTAAATTGCCTCCGGCTTTAGAGTTCTGTTTAAATATATATAACTTTTCTATATATATAACTTTTCTACCCCAAATTAAACCAAAAATATTTCACGAGCTTATGAAAGAAAAGGAGATGCTATGTCTTTTCCACAAAACATACAGACAGGAGTCACCAATTTACTCTCATTTCCATGTAAATCATTGATCATTCTTACTATAACTCAATTCATACAAATGTAATTCTTTTTTGCAAGCTGGATATTCATCACTAGAATGTAATTCAGTAAACTGCTGACTTCCAGTTTATAATCTCCAGCACAGAGGAAGATGCATGAATGGACACACTTAAGATGCTCTGGGCTGGCTGGAGGATGTTACACTGACTGTAAATAACACGCAGATAGACAAAGAGATTCAGAAGCCAGAGGCGGCAAAAGCTTATGTACACCCTGCAGCCAAACAGCAAAGACATATCAAAGAGCCAGCAGGCTGCATCTCATGCAGACTCAAACACAGAGCGCCTGCTACCTCAACTACATCACAACATGGAGCATTGCACTGATTCTGCCTGGTTTGCACCAAAGAACCAGCAATGCAGAGAAAGAGGTTGCCCTCTTTCTTCAATTTCCTGTCATTTCCACCAATCATATGACACTGGCTTGATTCTGCACCCTTATTGATTGAAAGACACTGAGCACAGAGGAAGTAACACAGTTTAAGGGAAATGCATGTTTTCAAATGCAGGGGCCACAGAGCACAAACCTTTTTAACACTGGCACATCGGAAGACCTGGAAAATAATGAGAGCAAATAAAAATCGTAGCCATGGTTTATCTTGGAGTCAATAAGTTTACTTAGGATTTAATCAGCTACTACTGAAAAAATATTTTTTTAAATTACCTCAGAGCCGGCCGCGGAGCCTCTGGTGTTGAGGAAACAGGAACGAAGGCACGTTACCTTCTGTAGGCCAGAAAAAGTTCTTCAGGTAGGTGCCAACAAGCATGAAGTATGTGCTCTCTGAGCAACTCCCATGTTGCCCTGGGGGGCAGTTCTGAGAAGATGATTAAACATTTCAACAAAGAGCCAATAAAATTCTGTAATGCTTAAATAACAACCAGGGTTCGAAAATCAAATAACAACTGCGTTATTTGTTCTTGAAAACAAATTCCCCTTTGATGCGCTCTTACCTTTGGTGCGATGAGATCAGACGCCAAGCAGAACATATAATATTCGAAAGGATCTGAGAAAGATTAAGAACAGATAATTATGAGAGAAAAAGATACATAAAGTGATGAAACAGGCTTGTAACAGTTATAATATGTTATATAATACATGAAAAAGCGACCAATTTTAAAAGGGTGAAGGAAGCCAGAAGACATACTGAGTAATAGACGGCCAGACATGAGGAACTGAATGTTATTATGAAACAGAGGGCAATCTGGCAAAACTCCTGCCTGAATGGATGACTTTACTGGACCCTGTGGAGGACAGAAAACAATTAAAAACAATATTACTTGGATAACCTGGATAATAAAACTTAATAAAGTAATAATTTCTATAAGAGTCACAATCAAGCTTTGCTTAGCACTGATTTCTGGAATAAGGGACAGGTTGCAAAATTTAACCAGCTATTAGTTTTGAATATGATTATCCCATAATATGAGTTTCCCATCATTTTGGTTGGTTATGTTAGTAGCTAAAACACTAATAAAACTGCCAGTTGTGTGTGAAATACAAAATATTTTGTCAACACAGTAAGGGAGAACCCTTGAGATATGATTCTAAAAATCAGATGAAGCTGAAAATTACTTTGGAACCATCTTGTTTTCCTCATTAATATCTTACATGTTGATGTTAGATTTGTCATCGTGTTTGTGTCTGGCAGTGTTGACCCATAATGCATCACTGGCAGAAAGCTGCCAGAAACTCATACTTGTAATTTTCAGCTTGCAGATTGTACATTAGTTTCATCATAGGACCACTGTTAAACAATATTTCAAATTTTGTCACAACAGAGCAAAGACTTTGTGCTTCCACCATTATTTACTTATGATTGTTCAGTTGTCAGTTGCCAAGGTTACACAAACAAACAAACAAACAAACAAACAAATCTTGGACCCAGGACATCCATGACAATGTTATCATTATTTTAGCAGGCCTGCAGGAATTGCATGTCCCAGCAATTCCAGCTTCTTATCAAACATCACAATTCGAATTTAGTTCTTCATGTAACTCGAGAAACCAAAAGCAGTTTAACTAATCCAAATCAAACCTGGTTAACCAGTAAAGAACGAGTAAAGAAAGCAGCTAAACAACAAGTCATGCATTCAGACAGCAGCTGATCCTGTAGCTTTTATACAAGGTAAAAATGGTTAAATACATTCAGGAGATAAAGTTTTAGATACTTTGCCAGATAAACATGTCAAAACTCAACATCCTACAGCATAAGTAATAGTTCAACATTCTCACATTACTGTTACTGGGCTGTTGTAAAGCAGACAGCCATGAAAACTGATCACTTTAAGATCAAAAACCTCCTCACATGTAAGAGATAGAAATACTGTTTCTAATAGACGCGCTTATATCCAACAGCCAAACACAAAGACTGTAAACTCATTTCCGTCGAGCGATGAAACAGCGCCGCCTATTGGCTGAGAGCTGAGCATGACGTCACGAATATTTGGACTTCTTCTAAAGCTGCAACCGGTTTGAAGCATAAAATTACTTCACGTACTTTTCATTATGTCTGTAGAAGCCAAATGTATATGTGTATGTATAGCTATGTATAATAATTATAGGTAGATAATCACACACACACACACACACACACACACACACACACACATAATATAAAAATATAAAATGATATACTAAATGATATACAACCCTACAACCCTGTTCTGTCCTCTGCAACCCTTTGATTTAAAACAGATCTGTTCTGTGCAAAACTCTGTAAAAATGATTTAAAAACATTTTGCGAGGCTAGAGGGTTATATATTACTATTTTGAAAGGCAACAAGCCCAGGGTGGATCTGCATGCGAATTAATATCTAATCTGCGTGATGATATGAAATTCACAGAGTAATAAAGGTACATTTGTCAACATAGATAGACTTCAAACAGTGCTGGAGGCAAAGATGCCCAAACAGCACAAACAAAACAGAAGCTTAATGCAATAAGTGTGTATCACGTCCTACAGCTTTAAGGACCGATGCAGTTATTTCTTACCCCTTGGCCTAATGTCTTCATTTATTTCTTTTAGATATGAATTTTTCCACCTAGCAGACACTATATAATGGCAATATAGATAAGTAACAGGGATATAAGAAAAACTTATAATCAGTCATTTTCTTTAGTCTGCATATATTTCATTATAGGGCTTTCAAATTTACTCCATTTTGGGAGGAATAAATGTTAATTATGCTTCTGCCAAGACCAGAAATAACAAAGAGCCATGAACTTCTTCTCATCTCTCATACAGAAAACAGAGTGTAGTCAGTAATTACTTTTATATAAGACTCGTTTTGCATTTAAAAAAATGAGGTCTGCATTGAAACAAAGTCACTAATGGGGAAAAAAAGTAGCATCTCACTCTCAGTTTTAAATTTGTTTTTGCTTGAACTGAGGAAGTTTTCTAAATGTTGTATATCACAATACGAGAAACACATAAGAGGTAGTTTCCGATCTCTCTTCTGTCACACTGTACCCGATGTGGCTTGCAATTTCTCATCATACTCAATCAACTCATTCAACATTACGGAGAAAACGTCAAATGCAACGTTGAAATAAACTGTCTCAATTGCCTTTCGCGTGTTTATTTGAGAAATTTCAGAAAAGCCCTCAATGCAGTGAAGGATGGAGATGAACTTTCCTTCCCTTAAGGTTCCATTAGCAAGAAATAACTCGCTTTCTTCAATGTCTCGGAATTGACTTCCTGTGGACACCATTGAGAATCATTCCTGTATGTTCTCCCCTTGCACTATTATTTGTGTGTTCCTTAAGAGCTGTGCTGAAAAAAATCTTAGCCAACAAGACACATGACAGCTCTGTCCTGGATACCAATAAAAAACATTGCCCTTTAACTTTTCTCTCGCTGACTCCTGACGCTATTTTTCTACCTTTTCTTCACTCTGAATTGCCGAGGAGACAAAGAGAGGCAAGTGCTGTGGTTTCATTGCCATTGCCCCTAAGGTAAATTGGCCCTTTATCAGAGGCAGGCCTCATCTATCAGTGCACAGACGGGTATTGAAATTGCTCTGCTAGCCACAAATCAGGCCAATGGATCGGGCCTCTTATCTGGAACAAGGCCGTCATCATTCTCCAGTGAGGAGGAGGGAAAGGACCCGGCATGAGGACCTTTTTCGTGGCTGGGCTGATGGATATGACCCCCCTTGACCCCGGGATGACCAGATCACCTAGTGTGAAGTCACATCAGTAGCGAGCAATCAGGGCCATTCTCTATCACTTTCAACTTTGTCTTGAGCACGTCAATGCAAATAGATAAAAAAAGCCATTTAGAATCAACTCTGCAAAAATCAATGTAGGAAAGTGATGGTGACTGTTTTAATCAAACTGGTTCTCATCATAATAGTTGGTTTATGATTTATGATTTATTATGACACGTCATCTACGAGAGCATATATTTATAAAACAGCTGGGAAATTATTTTCATCACGGCAATTGATTTTTAAATAAGTAACAGGGTTGATGAGATGCTGTTGATGTCATAATAAATTCTCTCAAAAACTGTTCACACAACAGCAAGACAATCTTTGGGTCTAAAAAATTGTTGCATTATCATAATGTCCCAACGTTATTTAAGAAAATGTCTGATTACATGAAATGTAAAGATATGAGTGTAATGTTTTTGAGTACTTATTCCTTTTCCAGGTAAATAGTCGACTATAAATAGGTTATTTTGAAAGCTGATTAAACAAAAACACTACAGCTCTGTGGCGCTCTGTTTGTGTGACTGTTTTTCCATCGTATTGACTGTCTTGACCACCCAGGTGTGTAAAGAGTGTTTATTTATTTGTTTGTTGTCTAACTATTCCAAACAGCTTGACACAGCAACATGGGCTTAACCAATACCTTGATTTTGAAACAGGACTTCTTTTTAACTTTAAAATCAACAAAGCTCAATTCTTTTAAACAAGCATTTACTCTCTATCTTCCTTCCTCGATGCTGAGAAGCAAAAAACAGGAAATATGCAGGTGGTTTGAAAAATAGGTGCTTTAGATAACGCAGTGTGGTATAACAAGTACATTTCTGTGAAAAAATGTGTTATGATTCTACAGCAAGCCAACGAGACTGCGACCCAGAAGCAACCATCATTTTTATTGTAAGGGGTGTTCTGAGATGTGATCTAACCTGTGTTTTAAGAAGTCTGGCTTAGTTCAAACACCAATTCAGTATTCACTGAATATGGTCAGGAGCAGCGGGTCCATCACTCACCCACAGAGCAAAATGAGTCCCAAAATTACCAGATAAATACGAAAAGGCAATTCTGAGAAGCTGCAATTCTTGCTCCTCAAGTGTGAAGAAGGAACCTTCTCTTGAGTCTGAACGTCACTAAAATGCATGAGTCAGATTTGACAGCGGATGCCTGCAGAGAGTTAACAGGGAGTTGACTCAGAAGAAGAGCTCTTATGAGAACACACTGCACAATACATCTACTTTTTTATTCTCTTATCAGAGCTACAACAGGATGCTGTTAAAATAATCTGAAGAGAGCCTGAAAAATGGCCCTGAGTTCTCGCTTTTTAAAAGGTGTTTTAGAAAGTTTCAAAGGACAAAAAGTTAAACAATTCTGATAGTATTACTCATACTAACTCATACTATAGGGAATCTGTAATAAAATGTATGTGTTATATTTCAAGTATTGTATAGTTTTTAAAATGATAGTATAGAACAATGTACATTGTGTTCGGTATGTAAATAATGTCCTGGTATGTAAATTTTTAGTGTCCTGCATCTGAAAATATCAGTATTTCATGAAATGTTTGGTCTGATGAAAGAGCAGTCAACCATATTTATCTGTCCAATCACGCTTCACTGCAATAATTACATCACAATGTGATGACACAACTATCATCACCAGTCATGACATTGCGTCAATGAAATGTGTGTTTCATGTGTGAGTTGTGATAACTGTCTCTACACAATATTTAAATTATTATTATATTCAGATTATTATTATTAGAGGTGATGAGAAGGATGTTTTAACAACAAAAAATGAATGACATCAACCTTAGCCATAGCATAGAATTTTATATTTTTAAAATGCTACTCATAACTTCTGCCTCTCTGGCGCCATCTCTGTTTGAAACATAAAATTACAGGTTACTTTACGGACATTAAATGAAGTCACACTGACATTACCTGCGAATTCCGACCAGACAGCTCAAATTATAAATCATTATTATAAACTTACGAATCGGAGTAGGTTTTAAATACTGTTCCAAACATTAATGTGTTTTGTATTTGTTCAGTAACTGATTTAGTTATTGCAGCTTTAATCAATATTTGATTTGAACCAAAAAATAGATGCAAAGACATAAATTAATACTGTAAATCACTTCATTTTATGAGACATTAATTCCTTGTTCCTCATTTATGAGGCTGGAGATCTTCTGGGACAGAGCAAGCAGTCCATCTTCTGTTCTGATGATTACTTTAGCTGAGTGCTGGAATGGGGTCGGACATCACACTGTGTTTGATTTGTGTCTTTGGCCCTTGGCTGGGAAAGGGCAGGACAGAACATTTGATGAAAACCAACTTTAACTGAACGTCCGTGTATGATGTTTAAACTAAGAGCAGAACAATTTGACATCAACACATTAAAGTTAAAATTCTTTCGTAATGGGAAAAACAGATAAGTGGATGGTTTTATTTCTCATTGTACAAATAATATCTTAAAGGGCTAGCGTACCCAAATTTGAAAATTCTGACATCCTTCATTTAACTCTTAAGTTGTTCTAAAATTGACTTTTTTTTGTTCTGTGGAACACAAAAGATGTTAAACAGAACGTTAGTGACTGAAAGTGTCAGTCACCATTCACTATCAATGTGAGAAGCATCAACATTCTTCAAAATTCTCCATTTGTTTTTTAAAAAAAAAGAATACAGGTAGTAACTACCTATATTAGATTGAAGTTAACAATATGCCCAACATTCAAGATAATATCCTAAAAGTTCTTTGCAATAATAAACGCTGACAAAATCAGGCCCCCACCAAAACTGATTGCGGAAATGAACTTTTTGGAGTTTTAGAAGGTCATCTCATCACCTTTGGATCTCCAGACAGGCAAACAAAGCGTGGCCAGGCCTGGGGGACATTATGAGTAAACAGCCCCTGTAATGGGCTCTTAATCGGGCCGGGCAATCTGAAGAGGGGGGCCTGGGGCTGTGGCAGAGCGACAGCGGGATGGAGGTGACTATGTGGCAGTTATTATTAGCGCTATCATTGATCAGAAAGCGAGTGCCACAGATGAAGTGGGATGATGGATTTTATGGCTCCAGCCCCCTCTCACTGTCCACTCTCATTGCCAGTGCTGGAAACAGGCAAACGAGAAGAGAAAATATGAAGATACTGGAGACAAGAGCCCACAGAGATGATGTTCTCATCTGAGAACAGTAGCAAAAAAGTTTTGTAGGGTATCTTAGCTCATTGTTTTACTTCTCATTATTTTTCTGTTTCACAGAGCACACACACTCTTAAAAAATGGTTTTCACAGCAATGCCATAGAAGAACCATTTTTAGTTCCCCAAGGAACCATTCAGTTACCTTTTATTAGTGTAAAGACCCATTTCCAATGGTTCACCCATTTTTGTGAACCAGAAAGGTTCTATGGATGTTAAAAGTTCTTTGTGGAACCATCCGGCAAAAATGTTTCTTCTATGGCACTGTGAAGCACTCGTTTTTTAAGAGTGTACACACACACACGCACACACACACACACTGTTGTGTTCACTTGTTGGCTCAGCCTGGTACTACTGTGGAATTTAAATTTTGTCTAGCTGCAAAAAGGCTTTTGCTTCAGAATGCATTAAAAACTGTTACATCCATTTGTGGAATCAAAGGATTTCTTTTATTGCGATTACATCTTAACTCACTTCTTTAACTCACCTTTCTCTAATCCTTCCTCTTAAGTGTGTGAGATGAAGAGACCGTATAATAACGCCGGCTGTCCATTTAACATTTATGAGATGAAACTGTCAATTCACGCTGAAGCCACAGGCATGGATTAATTCATATTAAGTCTGCGGCCTGATTCTGTAGCTCTGGATATGGGCCTAACAGGATTTATTACAGGATGATTTTGTTAGTAAAATCGAACGTTTTAGTCCCGTGTGTAATTACAGACTATACTGGAATCCTTTGATCATTTGCATTATTTGTGCTTCTCATACATTTAATAAAACATGAACACAATTTTGTAAAAATTGATCAGCCCTTATGATGGGATTCAAGACGCCCGGGGCGAAGCAGATTGCATCTTTGTTAGATAACTGGCCGGTCCGAACACTAATCATTCTTCTCCAGCAATATTTCTTGGCAATTTAAAAAAGGTTTTTGAATGGGAAGAAGATTTCCCCTGAAAAAATACTGGGTCCGCTGATGCTAATGCGGATAGAGAATGCAAAATTGAAACACTTGAAAAGATAGAGGCAGTGTAAAACCAAAGCAATGTTAAGGCACTGAATTTATTTGCATGCAATCTCCATTCAGAAGGACGCATTATTGCTTTATTTTGTTCCAAGACCTCACTGTTGTCATTTAGGACCAGGGATGTTCCCTGCGATAAATTAGAACCTTAATTACAGATCTAATGAAGCAAATATATCACAAGTTGCACTAAATCATGCGTTGAGTGGACGTCTGCGGACACATGAACAATAGCATTGATGATATCACTAGTTTCTAAAAGTGATAAAGGCCATTATTGGTGCATGGCAGATATAATCAGAACTTCATGCATGCTGTGGGGACAGAACATTTATGCATATTATGAGCTGACAGATTTACAAAAACAGAGAATAATTTATCCGTTAATTATCCCCTGTTCATTTCCATTACTGTTTTGACTTGTCATTTCCAAGCCTAAAAACCAAAGAAATCATAACATCGCCATATTATCCAATTCAACAAAATGGCACACCAGGGAAATCTCAGAATCTATTAAACATTGCTAAATTGTTTTGAAAAGCAGCAGAAAGTTGCATTTGTAATCAGGCGAATTGCGATGCAGCAATAACTCTCAATAAAAGCTCGAGGAAACAGAGAGAGCAAAACACAGATCTTTGTTTCTTGAAGACGTGAAGGATGGTATTTTCTCGGTGAATTTGATTAGCCAGGCATGAGTTTATTACCCACTGTAAAACATTCAGTGGCCTAATGTGCGATAGACTTCCTGCTATAAGCTCCACAGCAGTTTCTCTCCTCATTATAAACATGCAAACCCTGCAATTCAACACCCGTTGGGTTCCCTGTAGTTCCCTCAGCTCACAGGGGTTAAGCACTTTCATATTTCACACTGACAGTGGCCAAAAACCAATGGGTAAACACTTCATTTACACTGAGCTTTCTATTTAGAAAACACGGTTCTAATGAAGTTTGTTGTGGGTTTTTTATTGCGACTCTCAAGGTTGCATTAATATTCAGAGTGAAAACAACAAAAGAACATGTCAGCCCAGCGGGAAGAAATTATGCTGAAAAATCGTATTCAAAACCAAAATTGTGACAATCATTTTTATATATTATTAGACTGCATTAAGACAGTATGTATTCACTATTAGAAATGGCTCATCTTCCTGTGCTGTATTTTTATATAATAGTTTCCAGGCTGTTGCAGTGGGCACCCAGCTAACAATTTTTGGTTGTAAGAACGTTTTCATGAAGAAACGGAAACGTTAAAAATGTTATTTTGAAAGTTCCAGGAGCGTTCAAAACGTTTAGTTTGTTAGACATCGTATTAATATTATTTCTTGTTAGTAAGAACATTACTCAGACTTTTTTAAATTCTGTAATGTTTTTTAAATGTTCTTAAAATTGCTAGCTGGGGTGATGGTTTCGTTTAAGTTTATAATTGTTTCAAACTGTATCAGGTGACTATATGCATTCTCATTGGCTCTGTCCCATTTGGCACTTTATCTTTCTGAATCGTTGGCAGTGTTAACTTGCACAGAAAATGTTCTTTGGCTCGCACCAGGTGCATCTTTTGTCCTTTTTTGTTGTTTTTCAATTTTACAATTTTAAATTCATAACTGCCTTCAACCAATATACCTCACAGAAACCTGGTGTCTACACTTAAGTAACACTGGTTAGAAAGCAGGGATTGTAGATGTGGGCAGGGGGAACGTGGGGCACAAAGCAATCTATTTGTGTCCATCTTGGTTACTTCTGAAAAGGACTGTGTATTTCGTGGGCAAAAAGCTTTTGTGGCTCATAGTGCTGGTAGTTCAAAAAGGTGAGTGGTAATCCACTACCTTACCTTTTTAACACAGCAATAAAACAACTTCTAGTGCTCACTATGTAGGTAAAGAGAAAAGAGACCATTCACACAATCAAAAGCAATACAAGCGTCTCCGTCTAGAATCATTTAACCAGCGGGTTAGTTAAAACAATAAACATGCTTGGTTACATCAGCCTGGTGCGGTTGAAACTCCTCTAAGCTGAAAGCTACAAATCAAAGCCATATATAAAGGCAACAGAACTCAGAACGACTGACATTGTTTTGCTCCAGTTTAGCTGTCCCATTTGTTTCTACATCCATTTCTGTGTTTGAATGTTTATGATCTTCAAATAACACGTTTGTGTTTAACCAGTGTTGTGACAGCCACTGTATGTCTGCTTTGTTGACACACAACGTACCCTAATGAACAGAAAACTCCCGTGAACTGTTAATTATTATGGTACATGTCTTGTAATTTGGGTCTTAAATGGTTCCCAGAGGCATCACATTAATTGGCTTGTACAACTTCTGAGACAAAATGAGGGTCTTTAGGCAGTCGTGTGTGTATTAAACCTTGAATAAACGACCACATTAATTAGCTTCTATCATCAAGGTTATCTATTTTTACATGACACTAATAAAATAAACAGATTTAAATGCTAGCCAACACACTGATCTCAATTAATTCTTCGAGCTTCATTCCATCAAAATTAACTGACACCCGAGGGAAATTTGACCAATGAGCTGTAGCCGTTAAAATTGATGGCTAATGCATGACATGAAACGACTGTTATAATTATGATATCACAATGACACGGTTATTTCAGTCTCGCTGCAGGTGGGAGGTATATTCACTGCATAGGATAATAAAAGCTTGCCTGGGTAAAGTCACAGAAAGACATTGTTTTCACACTGTAGACATTGCATTGCATGTTATGCATGTAGAGAGAAAATTATTCGTACTCTTTCACATGCAAAATTATTAAAAGACGAAATTTCAATGCAAGGAAAGCATTTTAATGTTATTTTTTGGAAAAGCATACTATTAACAATTATTCAAATATTCCTGTTTCCTTTGTCAAAATATCTCATGAATACCCTACTGTATTTACATTTGTATATTGCATAAGTTTATACTGTAGCATGTTACTCACTTAAAAGTCAACATAAAATCACATAGAAATAAAGAAAGTTACTCACTGAGTAAAAAAGTGTAAGGCATGACCTGATTTATAAATCAGAAACCAACTGGATCATGAAAAAGCAGGTGTTTTTTTACCCTAATGTGAATTTGCAGTTAACTGTAAAGAATTTTACATTTTCCCCAGGAATCATATTTATTTTAACTGGGACGTACAGACTAAAAGTCAAGTTCCCCTCGAGAGCTTCTCAAAATACTGCAATGGGTTCTTTCAAATGTATTATTATTTACAATACATCTCATAACCATAAAGACTATGGGAATGATTACAAATCATAATAAACTGCATTAACATTATCCGGCTTTAAACTACTATGGTAGCTCTGGCCACAATTTAACATGGCTTCATTACTTACAACAGTCGCCTAAGCAATTCCTAAACAGAACTGAGTCTCCATTTCAATTTCATATTGGTTGTAGCTTTACACAGCAGCTAATCCCATGATACTCATAAGCTGTGACTGTGAATTTGTGTGCTGCTTCTTTTACAGTGGAAAATATACATACAATTGTCTATTTGTATAATAAGCTTCAGCAGGCGTTGCAGAATAAATCAACTCTGTCATCTGCTTTTCCTAATATGTGCATGACTCAGTTAGCCGCTCTGCTCAGCGGGGCCGAGGCCATTAATGAGAGAGACATTGTCAGGGACTGCTTCTGGAAAAGAGCAGACCGGCTGAAACATCTCCTCGGGAGAAAGGTCTTGCCCAGAGACTGATAAATGTTAATCATCTGACATTAGCAGTAAGAAACAGGTCACAGCAATCAACCCGGTTAATACGGCAGGATGACGGCCTAGATATGAGGCTACGTAAATGCCCGAGTGTAAACGGGGTTAATGTTAACTTCATTTCTCAGCAACGGCACTGCAAACAAACGCTCTGTTGGCGTTAGCTGTTTGGCGTGCTGGTGTGTTTCAGTGAGAGCGTGCCATTGTTTACTACAGGTATCTCACCGCAGCTAATTACAAAAGCCTCTTTGTAAGCATGTCTGGAAAACTCTCAATGCCTGCTCAGAATTTGGCTTGGCAATTAATGTGTTTGCTAATTGGATGCTGGAGCATGTGGGTCTAAATGGCTCTTTCTTCCCGAATCAACACACATCTCCCCTCTGTGAACTGACAGTAATTGCTGACTGGAACGGTGGGGGACTCATCAGCTTCTCACGCTGTCAATATCTTCATTCAGCACCGTGCGCATGAGTACAAGGTTAAAGCCACGTTTAGACAAACCACACGCTGGGGAAAATTAAACAGCCGAGCTGTAGCACAATCTTTCATCTGTAACTTCAGGAAGAGATCGAGACTGTTAGCATGAATTCTGATTTTATTTGATTTTAACAGATTTTGTCATGATACAAATTCTTGTTTGTTTTTAGATTAAGCTCAAACAACACGGCAGGTATTGAGGGGAGACGTCATTACCAATATTTACATTAGCGGTTCATCTGTTATGTTTTTTAATGACTGATTGTTTATTTGTTTTGCATTCATTTTTGCAAACAAGCTTTCAGTTTCAATGCAAATGTCATTTCTGTGCATTTATGGAACTGCTTAAATGTTGACGTTAAATCATAATCGACAGGCAGAAATTTTGCTTATAGGTAGATTGTTGACGCCCTTCATCAACAGTGTCAACGAATCAGGAATCTGCGTTACGCCAACATGATGGATTTGGAACATGCGCAACTGGTAGGAAAAGTTTTACGCATAAAAGCGGTTTTACGCATAACGCAATGCAAAGTTAACGGATATAAAATACGACAACGTCTGTTGGGAAAACGTCTGTGTGTGTATTAAAACAGCAAATGCAATTGTGGTGTGTTTTCTAGGTAATCTAATTATCAGACAACGCGGTTATACTACGAATGGAATATAAAGCTGTAGCGCATTTTTGGTTCATAAGACGCAGAATATTCACAGACTGTAAGGTGGCATTTGCGGTGTGTGCATCTTTAAGACAATTGTTCAGCAAGATCCCGAACAGATCAGTTTTGCAGCAGGTTTTATTTACGTTTGTTGGTCCGCCCCATCTATGGTTTAGTTAATAAACTGGGACACCACTAGAGGGCACTGTCGACTCTTTGTGCTTGCGCTTGGTGAAGCAAAGACAAAAATCACTAGAATTGTCTCGTAATATAACCACAATAAATCTTTTTAATTCAATGGGATGGAATAATTTGTAAAAAAATATTTAAAATACTGTCCATCTTCATGCTTAGCGCCAAAGCTTGTGCATTAACTTGCCACAAACCGAGTCGTCATTGGCCAATCTTTATCTCCTTCGTACTACTTATAAACCAGTTCAGGGGAATGTGTTTTTTCTATATGACATGATATGAATAACTTGCATGCGTATTTGCAATGCATGCGCGTCTGCGCAAACTACAAATCGACTAACTTGCATACATATTAATTTGCAATGCGTGCACTTGCGATGCATGCGTGCCTACGCAAACTGCAAACTACACTTCGCAGGCAAGCTACTCATATCATGGGAGGAGAGCGACCACTGTAGTAGTTTTTACTGTAGTTAAACCCCCGTGTGTTGTGTGATCCTCTTGACGTGCCGCCTCCCAATTCAACAGCATTTGGCAGTGAGAGAGAGAGAGAGAGAGAGAGAGAGAGAGAGAGAGAGAGAGAGCACCAGTATCATGACTCACTGTGTCTGTCGCTGCGGAACCCAAAGACCATATGAAAGCATGTGGAATATACACTGTGGACTTCATGGATGAGAGAAGAAAGCATTTGCACGCAACAAATTATCTGTATGTTTCAAATGACTTTATTCTGCATACTGTTGAAGTTTAGGGCTTGTTCCTTAGCATCTGAACTGTAATGGGAATACAACACCGAAAGCTGGACTACTGTTTAATTTTTAAGTGCGCTTTTTATTAGCTTTTATGTGATGACTAACTTCTCTGTGTGGTCATTAATCGCCGATACCCTCTTTACAAAAGTCACTGTGTTTTTGGCGTGAGAAGGTTTTGCGGCAGCTGGAATTATAACGGAGCGTAAATCATAATGAAACCTTGTGTTTTGACTTGGGCTTTATTCCGAGAAATTGTGAAGTTTACGCAAAGATTTTCTCACAGCTTTGTGAACTGATGCTTGTTTAGACGGATCCCACCTCAACGCCCACCAGACACTTGTGGCTTTGCATATCTGCAATTCACTATAAATGTGCGACGCTTTAAGAGACCGTTTGCATTAAGACGCAACTCGTATTCAACGACACAATGACTTTTATTTGTCGGGTTTAATGGTTTTGGCGTGTTTTTCGTTCACTCCTCGCCAAAATTATTGTTGAGCTTCAGATAGTTGGGAAGACAGTCAAAATCGATGAAAAAGATGATGGAAATGAAGGTGTTTTCGTTCAGTAACTGCACCGCAGCGTTGCAGACCAGACACACCAATTTTGCGATCTTCTGAAAGGAAATCGTCACTAACTGGCTTCGGTAAAAGTAATCGATACTGTGTTTTTTGCTTATGAGGGGATGAAATCTGCGCTTATCGTCTCTGAGATGCTGTGTCGGGGGGTTTTCTAATTTTCTGAAACCCACTGAGCCACTCCGTTGTCTTCTTCATCACCGATCAACTTCAGAGAAGTGAAGATGATGCGCCTCAGCCCGGCTGGGCTTGTGTTCTTTATGCTTTGCATAGGTGAGTTCGTCAAAGTGCTCGTATCTCCTGAATCCTTCGTTAAATGCCAGTTTATCTATGACATTAACACTGTTAACGCGTTTAGTTTTGATCTCCAGATGTATATGGGAATATATAGTCCAGTTAAGTTCTTCATTCGTTTCTCATGATATGTTGATAGTAAGAATAAGGTGCTATGTTAACTTATGATGTGTGATTGCAGTTTGTCAGATGTGCATTTGTATAGATGACAGGTTGGAAAGCATTAAAGGTTGAGTTTGAGTGACCATAGTTAGGTTTCTAAATATAGTCTGTGGCCTTTAAAAGGATCTCTGAAAACTATAGAGCTTAAATGTTATTATCATGCTGTGTTGCATGGCACACATAAAGTGCTGTATAATTTTGTATCTGTACACTTACGTTTCAAAGCATGCCGCTTAGTTGTGTGTCAAGGTAAACATAAGTACTCAAGCAATGCTAAAAAGACTTTGTGAGGGCTGTCACAAACCTGTTTTCTCTAAAAAACGATTTCCACTCAAACTAGCTCCCTAACGGCTGTTTCTTACAATTACATTCGTCGAAGTAAAGATTCAGGTCAAAAGTCCAGTAAAATATCATACATAATTTCAATGTATTTTAGCTGGAAGACAGGAAACGTGGATTGGACATCATCATACTCCAAAAATAAAACTGTGAATCATTTTTCTTTGGGCGTGAATCACTTTCAGTCTATTGGCTTTGCATTTCCTGTGCCGTAAACACTCGGTGGTCTGGTTTGTGTTCCATGCCAAACTGGCTTAGGATCAACACGGCATTATGTGCTAACATCACTTAAATGAGCAGCTGTGTGCTTTAGGTTAGATGTTTAGTGTTAATAGAGTCTTGTTCTGGCAAAATCAAACATATTTACATCTAAGAGAAGTGGGCTGAGATCATTCATTTAGCAAACAGCATTTTGTGCGGTCATAAAAAAATCTTTATGAGTGTTATAATATAAAGATAGAAGCTGTAAACATGGAATCCTAAAGTCCATTACAGTGATTGGTCCACTTAAAATCAATGTATGATCATTATATGGTTCTGTCTGTTAGTGTAACCAGTGCTGGAAATGACGTGATAACATCCAAACACTATGAAGATTTCATAGATAAATATGGTGGGATTTTTTGCACCTGTAGTGTAAAATATAAAATGTCTCCAACTAGGTTGCCTCTGTGAATCACGACCATTTCCTTCACTGCGTGTTTCTAACCCACGATTTTATATAAAAAAAATGCATATAAAGACTATGTAATCTAATTGAAAATGGTTTATTGTATTAAAGGCAGGGTAGGTGCTTTTTCCAGAACCCTTCTTTGTGCTGGTTGAAAGTCTTTACATTCTGATAGCAATCACTGAGTAAAATGGTATGTATATGTGTGTGTATATGTATATATATGTGTGTGTGTGTGTGTGTGTGTGTGTGTGTATATATATATATATATATATCTGTGTATATATATCTTCTGTGGGAGGCACAGGACCAAAATGTTTCTTCCAATCTCTGCTTTCGGCCCGAATGCAATGATAGGATGTCCTACTTGCGTGTCAAACTATGTATGCATTCAAGTGTTGGAGGAGGCGTGGCTTTGGAGAGGAAGGGTGGGATCTCATGTTTTCAAAGCTAGGTTGCTATGCTAGCCTTTTTGAAATTGCCTAACACACCTTTAAGTGGCTACAGGAGCCTCACAGAGACACCTGTTGTGGTGCCTTTGGAAAGGCAGTGAGCCGATGAAACAATAGTGGGTCCCCTGTGAGGCGGCGCTGAAGTGCCATACTGGATCATTATCATGCACACTCACACAAACAACAGGACTATTAAGAGTGATTACAAGAGCTGTCTTTCTCTGTCTCGCTGATCTTTGGCTATGGAGAGAGCGAGAGAGGGGCTATAATCACCTCCCTCATAATTCAGGGTGGCTGCCAGGAACCTTATGCCGCTTCCTGCTCGACATCAATAAAAATAAACGCAGGGACTGTGTTTCGTTGAATGCGTTCCAAATAAATAAGTGTCAATCTGACAATTCGGGCCTTAAGTACGGTGATTTAGACCTCAGAAATGATTAGCTGGAGCGTTATAATCATTGTCATAAAAGTCTTACGATGTTGATATGCTGTTGAGAAATATCGTGACAGCCTCTCATTTCGTCCTTTAGTAAAACAAGACATTGGCTGTGTTCTAAAACCTAGTGAGCTGTCTATGTAGGCAGCACTTTAAAGTCATCACTGGTGAACTTCCTGCACAAATATACATTTTTTCTTAGATTGTGCTGCATGCATGCATGGTTGAGAAAGCAATTCCATGAAGCATTGCGACTGAGTAAAAAAGTCCTTTCAAGCTGATTGAAAAAGTCCTTTCAAGATAATAAATTTATTAAACATTATTACAATAAATTTAGTATTTCAAAGGGTCTAAACATACACATTTGCTAAATCTATTTAATGTTTTCATTTATTTTATATTCTATTTAATATTAATGTGAATTATATTTAAACTTAATATTGTGTGTGCTAAGTAATAGACATAAGCAAAGAACCATGTTAATCCCATGAGTAGCACTATTTGTATGGTAGACAGCTGCCTAAGCATTTGGTCACTCAGAATCCATTTTGGGTAGAATGCTGCCTTAGAAGGGTGCTGCCTAATGTAGACTGTAGGAAGCAAGACAGCTCGCTAGGTTTTGGATCAGAGCCATTGTAAACTCTGGAAGTGTTTTTCAGTGGAGGTTGCTAGTACTTGCAATGCGACTTTTGATCGTAATCTGTTTCTATTTGCTTTTGCCTGTAGGATTTCCTGTGGTACCAAAAAAAGACATTACCATTTTAATCTCTGGAGATACAACAGCAGAAATGTGTGTTTCTTTAAGAGCACAATTTGCAGCTTGCATCATATTACATCAGAGCTTAGCTGCAGTCCAAAATTCCAATTTTTGCAGTTTGACTAAGAAGAACATTTGTTGCAATCTTGCAGAAAATATCTGTTTTCGCACGACTCTCCCGTGAACCAAACAGGGACACTTTGCATCTGGCAGCGTAACGCAACAGAGAAACGCATACATTATCATGAAAGCCAAAACAGACTCCCACCAGCTTGCTGCTACCAGTGGGAGTCTGGTACGCTTCTTCCCAGGATGAGGGTTGAGAGTGGCGGGCTCATGCGCTGAGCACACAGCACTGAAACTAGACAACATCAGAGCCAGAGAGACGGGTGCAGCTCAGTGGGTGGTCTGGACACATTAGCTAACAGCATTAGTCAAACAACTCCCTCTCCAAACTGAGCCAGAAGAAGTGTGGAAGTGGGATCATATCACACCTCTTCTACCCTTGACAGTTTTATTCTCTTCCTCTTTTCTAGCGAGAATTTCACTTATTTTTACAAGTGTCTTCCAGCATTGGCTGTAAGGATCCTGGCGGTCATTGTGCTGTGGTGGAATGACAAACAACTATCTGTGTAAAAATCACTTCAAGAAGGCGTCCCGCTAGACCGGTGAATCCCAACCGGGTGTCGGTTACCTCAGCGGTTCTTAACCAGTGGTTTCTGTTTTTGGCTTTTTAATAGATTAAAATAAGGAATTGTTTGAATATCATGATGTAGGTAGATAGTCTCAGTATCACTCTCATGATTTATTTCAGGTCATTTTTAAGGAAAGAAAGCAAAATGATTTATGCAAATTTTATAAACAGTGCACTTTGTTTTAGGGAACATTAGTAAATGAAATAATATTAATGGTAGTGTTAAATGAAGTCCAGTATAATAGGAGTTGAAAGAGTACTCAACCTTTTCTGATAGGGCTATTTGGGGTCCCTAAGGCATAGATTTGTAGAACTGTAAAGTGTTTTAATAGAATTTATAGGGTAACTTTGCCTGTTTAATGTGTGTCATTTTGCATGAGAAGAAAGATTCAGATTTCAGTCTCGCAGGCTGTTCTAGCCATGCTTTCTTATTTAATTAATCAGTTGAGTGTACCAGAAAAACGTTAAAAAAACACTTGACATCTTTGTGTTTGCTGAGAAAACGTATGGATCAGATCTGTACAGGACAGTGACTTGCTGATTTCTTATTCTGAAACGAAGCTCATTAATTGGTCACTTAAATGTGACCTTAGACAAACAGTATCAAGACGAGCGATAGACGAGTATGTATTAAAAACCAGCGCTGTAATAGGGTCATTTCATATCCGTTTGTAATAAATCATAGCTTGAAATCTTTTATAGATGATAAAAGATCATGTAGTTTTCTTCTGGGAATTAGGCAGAGATCTTTTACAAGGCAGTTTTCATTCTCAGTGAAAGGCTTATCAAAAAATCCACCCAGTCAGATGATACATTTCAAAAGAACACACAGCTTTTAAAATTCTTCAGCAATTATTTGTCTAGCCATACGTCGAAAATATTCAGTATGACTAGTACAGAGATAATAGCGAATGCAAGAAGGTCTGAAAGATTCAAACCATCTAAGATGTTTCTCGCGGTTCTAAAGCCATCTCCCAATTTTCAGCAACGCTGCCTTTGGGAAATAAATTGTGCCTAAAGCTTCTCCATTTTCTGCTATAGAATTGGTATTTTTCTCTCTAAAATCATACAGATACTTTTTGGAAGTCATTCACTCCAAAAGTGGATTATCATCCGCAAACTGAATTCAGGAACAAAATGTTTAGACCCTTTTAGAGACATCAGTTGCTGTCGATGGTTATAATTTTGCAGACCATTTCATATGGTAATAGCAACAAGAGCATATTGGATATTTTTTTCGAAGCATATTGAACACTTTTAGCCAAATGTTCGTGCCATGCCTGCATCCATCCAAACGTTATAAATTGCATAAAATCCAGAGATATTTGATTGGGGTCATTTTTTCTGTGCACCTTTAATTTTAGATGTATCTTTATTTTTTAGCAGTTTAATAATTTTATCACATCATATGAGATTGAACCTGGGTCACGTTAATTATAAATGGATGTACTTGCATGTGTCAGCCTCTTTGTGCTTTTAAAGTTTAATCAAAGTAACCGGAGGAACGTATATAGAACATATATGTAGAACATGCCCAGCACATCCGCTTCCGTACGCTTTTTGTGCTTGTTATAATTCAGATGTACTTTGTAATTATGCTCACCATATGGACAAATATCTGCTCGGTGAGTTTTATTCATAATGAGAGCGCATGTGTCTATAACAAACCTCTGCATATTCAAAGTCTCATTTGTTTTTGGAACTGCGGTTTTGGCTCTGAATTTATGATTGAACACAGAAAACTACACTCCAGCAATTATCTCTACACCATTATTTCCTCCCCCCCGCTGTTGCTTTAGTAAAGTTACCGCTCGTGCCAGCAGGGGGGCCGTGCTCGTGGGGAAAACTTGCTGACCCCTGCTTCATTTACTTTATTCTTTGCCCCGGTAAAGTCTGCGCTGCTCGATAAGATCGTGAAACCGACTTCCCCAGCTCTCAGCTCTTCCTCACTCCTCTGACCCTCCTCTTTGCCCTTCACCTCGCTCTCAGATTTAATTACCAGCGGTAAGCAGAGTTCAGCTGGGTTCAGGCAGCCCAAATCTAAATGAAAGCGAATTGCTTCTCTACCTCTGCGTTTCCTCCACCTCTTCCTTCTATATTACAGCCCACAGATAAAGCAACACCCTCCACACTCATCTCACATGGAACCGACCAGGCAATTACCTTTCCCAGCTGCTCCCCTCTGGTTTTCCCTTGGTCGGTGTACCGTGGTTCCTTGTGCGGCATCATCTTCCTGTGCTAAAATGTAGCCAGCAGATCGAAGCCTTACTCGGATATGACCGGTTATTTATTCCAGCATTGCAGAAGCTACTTCAGAATCTCAGCTTGCGAAGCCACAACCTGGTTTAAAGCAGTTAAACTGCAACCTATTTATTAAAATAGTTAGCTAGACTGCAAAACATAGCAAAAGTAGCTTCACTTTATCTGACACAAAAACAATGAGCGTTTGAATTATTATTTATTAAGGTGACAGAATTTCAGCAGATAAATTTATCATTTCTGTGAATCATTTCTTTTTGAGCTGGTTAATTTACACAAGTCGTCCAACAAAATCCACAAATCCAAACAAACTGATTCACTGCAATGAATCAGACCTTTCAAAACTATATAGAGGAAGTTTTAGAACACGTTCCATTATCGACTTTCAGTTAACTTCCGCTGTAAACTTTCCTGTTTTTATGTTATATCGTATGGAGCACAAAGCAACGGTTTGACCCGCTGCGCTCATATTGGTAAAAGAAGCTTGTGAAGTTTGTAGGCTTTTCAGTTAGTAACTCCCAAACACTGATTCATTCAGAATTTCCCCTGTGCTTGCAACGGTACAAAGGTTTCAGCTCCTGTGAACCTTCTGACGTCTGATCCATCAAACTTTTCATGCCCCCTGTTTATCTGATTCATGCGCCCTCTGAAAATTGGCATTTCCGTGGAGCGCCGTTTTTGTATTCAGAGCGTCTCATTAAAGCCTACACAAGTACTGGAGAAACCTCAAAAGCATCACTAAGCATCAGGGCTGGGCCTGCCACCGGTCTGCTTTAAAGTGTAAAGATAAATCAGATTTTAAAAGGCCCACATGGGGGACCCGAGACCAGGCCAAAGCCTGCAGATTAAAATTAAGCTGTAAAATCACTTTTGTTTCGCTGTGGGCTGCAGTGGGTTTTGGCTGCATGCAGTACATTTGCTGTAGATAATTGGGCACACGCCACAACTGTATGTAATCTCCATAAATGCAGTGCTCCGGCCCCTCAGGAAGAACGAGGGTCTTTCTGGTGCCGTTGGAGAGATGGGTTTCTTTGCATGCTGATGTGGAAGACACCTCCCCAGCTAACAATTTTAGGTTGTGAATTTCCCTGATGTTTCCATTAAGCAAAAAAACAATAAAATGTTTTATAAATTCAATGAACGTTCAAAACATCTAGTTTTTTAAAGACCTTGTAATAATGATTTTGCTTGAATGAAACATTAATTATGTAACTTTTTAAAACATTCCACTAACAACAATAACATTCTACTGTTACTGCAAGAAATTGTTTGATAACTTTGAGAGAACTTTTGCAGAACGTTAACCTACAGTCTGAGAACATTCTCTGAACGGTTGTTTTGCATGATTGCCTGTTGTCCTTGATTGTGAGACCTGAAGTGGCTTTTTGGCTTAATTGCTATACAGTTTGCTTGTTTTTCTTGTGATGAAGTTGATCGCTCGTATAATTGTGAAACTGCAATATTCTCTGACAGCTCAGGAGCCCGTGAGATTTCATTCGCTGATTCAAAGCGACTTGCAGCTTGTTGAGAATTACAATTGAAAGAATGATGAGATGCACACTGTTTATGGCATCAAAACAGCACTGCCAGTTTAAAAAAATAAATCAGAACTCTTTTCAGTATCAACTGAGGATTCAACACTCCACAGAAAAAGAGGCAGAATTTAATATGAGCCGCAGATGATCTTATCATTACCTTTGCAAGCGAGAAATACTCACTAAATTCTGTTTGTTATAAATGGAAAGATGAAACCTTCAGTGTTTGTTTTTCAAGTGGTGTAATTTTTACAGGTGAATGCATCAAATTCCAAACATGCCAGCAAATAATTGCCTTCCTGTCTCATGTTGTTGTTCTAGACTTTTCAACCTCTTTTACACGCTAATCCGTTTAATTTGTCCCATGTGAAGTTCATCAAGTGAGATTTACTTTCAGGGCAGATTGACCATCCATGTTATGCATCCAGATGCATCTGATAGCAGCTCATCTAATGGGCTTATAAATGATGTGTTTGACATGTATTGTAAATGAAAACATGGAGTTTCTGTTATCTTTCATTGTGTGGTATTATCTAATGCAGTGAGGTACACACACGTTTGGTTTTCATGTTTTATTGGGACATTAAATAGGATATAATGGTTTATATACTGTACAAACTGTATATTCTATCCCCTACGCTAACCATTAAACCTAACTCTCACAGAAAACTATCTGCTGTTTTAGATTTTCAAAATAGATTATTCTGTATGATTTATAAGCTTGTTGCCTCATGAGGACCTAACAAATGTCCCACAAGGTGAAAATGTATTTTAGATCTCCGATCTCAGGTTGCAGAAATGAATTGCATAATTCTTTCTTTGCTTGGCAGCACAGGTGTGACTGAAGACTGACCCTCTTCAAATAAATGATGTGATTGGCTGGATTTTCCCTCAGAGTATTTTGTAATGATGCACACAGTACAGTGGAGGAACACTTTTTGGCACCTCTTTGAGAGTCTGACCACATGTGTTTCAGTGAATTGAAAGTGGAAAAGTACATCACATATCTGACTTTTTTTAACCTCACTAGATCTAAAATTACTACCCAGCTAACAGGGAACATTCTCAGAACATTGGCTCATGTTCTCTAAAAGTTCTTTTAAAGTAATGTAATAATGTTTTTGATATATTATGAAATGTTAAAACTGTAAAGTTTCTCATGAAAACAAATCTAGATGCAGAACGGCTGGTCTTCAGTTGTTGATCGTTTGATTCGTTGAAGACAGCTGTAGACAGATGAATCACCCTCTGATATTTACACCATTTGTACGTAACGTTGAGGAAACGTCCTCATCAAAATGAATGGTGAGCGCTGGCATACCGGTGACATTTAGATTCTGTGCAGTCATTGAACGTGTGTCTGTTTTGTTTTGTGGAAGCATCTACACTGACTCCGTTAGCAGTGAAAAGGCCACCAAAAGCACTGAAATGAATCAGACAGGAGGATGAGGAAGGTAGAGAAGCTGAAAGCTGGGCCCTGAGGGACCGGGACCCGTTGCTGTGGCCCTTTCAGTGAGGGAGGACAGAAATGTTGCAGCTCAGCAAACTGTGACTCAAGATTCGGACGGAATGTACCATCTTTTGGCCGAGTTATATCAGATAGGACTGGTTAATTAAACGGGAAGGATTATATATGTAAACCTAACTAAACTCACAGTACTCATGGCAATAAGGCCTTAGCAAATAATTGAGCATTAAAATTGATTACAGTTTTTATTCTGATGGGAAATTAGCGCCGGTTTGGTGAGTAGCGAGAACGTCAGTACGTTGCTAATGGCAGCGAATGACGGCTGTCAACTCGCCAGAAAGAACAGCCGCGATGTGCCATAAGAGCTTTCTGACATATTGACAGAGAATATCTAGTTTTTTGTTGTTGTTGTGCTGCTCGTATGTTATTTGTGTCATAGATTTCCCCACAGACGATCTACTGCAGGCTCACAGTTTTATTTGCAAGTCAAATTTGAAGGATTTTGTACAGTGAGAACAGCCATGTCACCATATATGATAGTGAAGGGTCGATAGTTCACGTTTTAGAAGTCTTTTGTTCGGTGAAGATGGTTGATTTAACAGATGGGCTTTTAATATGCCACATGTGAAAAATTATCTCACCCTTATTCAGTCACCTTGAGATCGACTGCCATGAATACATTTGGCTGATATTTGGATGCATGCAAACAAACAAAAAACAAACAGCAGAAACAATTAAAGACAATTGTAACACCAAACAAAACACAGGCATTTTTTTCATCTCGCTGTAATTATATTTCAATCATGCAAATGAGTCAGTTTTGGTAGTTAGGGGGTCGTTCGTGTGTGTAATTGAAAACGGGAATATTGTCTCGCATCAAAATCTCAGCAAATACATTTTCTGGCTTCTAATCAGAGCAGCTACCATGAGCAGCTTGGGCTCAATCGCAACTCAATCTTTACTGAATTGAATCGTTTTATCTTAATTAACTGTGTAGAATCCATCCAGGTTTCCAGGCATGCCAATTTGAAAGCCCCTGTGTGCAGTGAATTCCACATCCTCCCCCCACCTCTTTAATAAACATGTCTTTGACTCTCTGGGATATCGACTGATGGACAGCGGCACGGTCCAGTGTAAGCTCTATCTAAAATACATTATCTTCTCCTGTCAGCCGACAACACTGCTTTCCTTTACCGCACAGTGTACCTTTCAGCCACACTGTACACCTGAATTTCTTTCAAGCAGAACACATCGCTCTGCTTTCACTCCAGATACTGTTTACCCAATCTGCACAGGTGAACAAGTTTGTTTTTCAAGCTCGGAATAATATAACCCACATTTCTTAACTTTATATACTGTAAACTCTCAAAATCCTGCTGAAAACTTTGCTGACAGGACAACGTGTGTCCTTTGTTTTTAGATTTAAGGGGAAAGAACGCTTTTCTGTTTGCTGTTCCATTTTTCCTGCCTTCTTCTCTTTAATTCCCTCTCTGTGCCGTCTGAAATTGGAAACCCTAACTTGACCAATAGAATCAGCCATTTTTCAAAAGCCATTTTTTGACCAAGGACAAAAGTAGCAAAACCAAGCAAGAGGAACAAATCTTTGTAATAATTTAATTCTGTTGTAGAATGCATTACATTTTCCCGTCCATCCGGTTTTATTTCCAAATGCCCAGGATTTTTTTCTTAATAATGAAGGTCAGTTGCAGTATTATTTATGTAATCATAATACTGATTACAAACATTTTTCTACTTTATTTAAAGCTGCAATCTGTAACTTTTGCTTCTCTACTGCCATCTCTGTTAATAAATGAAACTGCAGGTTACACTGACTGTCATGTGCTTGATCAGTAACTGTTTTTTGTTTATTTTTAATAAACATTACTATCAAACATTATATTTGTTTTAAAGTTAAGATTTATTGTTAGGTAATTTGGTTATTTAATTAATAAATAATTGTAAGAACATTTTAAATGACAGTTGGGCTTGTCTCATTCCATGTTTCTGAGGCCACAAGGTATCTGTGGTTTTTGCATACAGATATCTGCGGTTTGAGTTGGTTCCAAATTTTAGACCAAATTTTGAGAAAATGTGTGAAGAAACTGATGAATCATGAATCTGCGTGAAACGCGGCTCACAGAGAACCTGTTATCTCCGCTCACGCAGGGTTTAAGGTCCCTGTGTTTGATCTAAAGACCCTTCTTCAGATATCCACTCCGCACTTCCTGTCAGCATCAGTCATCATCCGCTCTACAAGTGCATCTGCGAGCGTGCGAACAATAACGTTGAGGACACAGGCATCATTTAGCCCAGCTTCTCCAGCGTGCAGCCCGCTTCTCAAAGCCCTCAGTACACCAGCGGGCTCCTTTCATTTTTAATGGTCTCAGATCAGCCAACGAGCGCGCGAGGAAAAAGAACTTCAGAACATCTTAGGAATCAAAGGCTGCTGGCTCTAGAGATTCACTCGCCTCTCCACGCTGGCACAGTAACTTCACTGATGAAGCTCAGACGGGCTGCCTGGATCGGTTCCTGCGCTTCAGTCGCTCCTAAATGAAAGACAATGTACCCAATTAGCCAAGCAGACGCTACTTGCAAATGGTTGACTTTGGCTTTTGGCTCGTTCCTCTGGCCGTCCCGGAAATATTGACTGAAGGGGATTGAGAAGTGTGACAGTGACTGTGGATTTAGCTTGAGTGGATTGTGCAAGTGAATGTTTTCTGAGTGTGGCATGAGTTCTACATCTGGAAAACATCTGTTTGGATGTGTACGTTTATTTGGTGCAGAGTAAAGACACTAAAAGACGCAGGGAGGTGTTTTGCTAAAATGCCACTAAGTGTATCGCAGTGGGAACAACCTAAAGTGAAGTGAAGGTCAAGTATAATGACCCATATTTAGAATTTGTTTTGCATTTAAACCATCCTGTTAGTGTACACACAGGAGTAGCGAGGTGTGAACACACACACTACAAATCATGGGGTTAAGGTGCCTCGCTCAAGATCACTTCAGTTGTTTTCTGCCAGTATTGGGAATCGAACCTGTAACCTGCTGGTTACCAGTACAACCTACTGGTTTTAACAACCAGAGGTTGGGTGTTAGATTTGTGACAGCAGAACAGTTTGATGATGGTGTGTGTATGTGTACTACAGCAGTATTGAGACATTCATTGTCTTGCAGTAGTTGTTTAGGAGGCAAGCAGCTACACACACATACAAAGTAGGTGGGAGGTCATATTTGTATGTATATGCCAATCCAACAGCATGAAAACAGTATGGTTTTGCAAGCGAACGTATGTGCTTTGTGCATGGATAATGTGTGTGTGTCTGTGTGTGTCTGTGTGTGTGTGTATCGATGCCCCTGATTTACATCCATTAATCTTTGTATCTCGCATATAGAAAACACATTTGTACACATTGAAGTGAGCTGCTTTGCCATACACACACACACTGTTTGCCATCGCAACAGAAATCTCATTTGTTTGTGTAGCTATCCGTATATATATTTGACTGGAATAAACACAGAAACTAATAATCTCAATGCATTGACAGTATCCAAACGTAAACACTTAATTTTTTCATAGATGTAGAAATCTCTGTGAATTCACTGACGAGTGGTCAGAATAGAAAAGCTGATGAGGTTCGTAGGGGCACGGCCGCAGGTGAATGAGTTCTACGTCCAATCGCATGACTGTCTTTCATCAGTAGATGATGGAGAAACTTTTATAGAGAAAGACCTTATTAAAGACTTAATTTATTTCTGAATGAAATGCAAATAGGGCTTATAAAAGTAAAGCTATTGAACTCTTTGTACGGCCGAATTGAATTATTATTAAAGCTCAGCACGTAGGAACTGTAATCAAAACAGTTCGGATGTTATGCTGTGACATTAAACTGTGATAAAGTTACTTTAAGAAACGTCTCAGCACTCGGCGGCCATCTTTACATCACCTCCAGGCAACTGTTTGAGTCATACAAAACCAAGTCCTACCTGCCTGAATAAGAAAAGACAGATATCTATAAAATTGCTGTTTAAGGTCACAGTAGAACTATATATTTCTGACCAAATATTAAACTTGACATAAACTGTACTGTAAATTTCTTCATATGCCTAAATTAGCCTAAAAATACATTTTTCCAGGTCGCTATATGCAATGACTGGCAGGTATGACTGGCAAGAGCCCCTCCCCCAAATAATTATTAGTGTTTAGCAATTGATGATTGGCTCTTATTTCTAAAAGGCGGGGCTTCCTTCACTAGATCAGCCATATTAAGTCTTTCGCTTTTCCCTATTCTAGAATTGTGGCATCTTGTTAATATCTATAATTTTTGACTGTAACTTGTTTTTACTCATTAATTTGTGTGTGTCAGTGTGTGTGTGAGTGTGTGCTGTCATTGTGGTTCAGGTTTCTCTTGAAATCTCTCGATGATTAAATGATTAAACTGTTAATGATAAATTAAGTGAAATCATTAACTGTGTTAAATGCTTTAAATTTGAATATTAAACATATTTAGTCTCATTTATTAGAAATACAATATATTCAACCTTCGAATTCCATTCATTTAATATTATAAGAACCTCAAAGGATTTGTAAACATTTGTACATTTCCAAAGTCATTTAAATATAAAACTGCCCACGGTTTACAAGCTGTCAGTAAGTAGATGTTGTACTTTTCAATGTCAGTTTCAATGTACAAAATTTGTGTGTGTGTACTTTATGTCCCAATACCTACAAACACTAATGAGATCATGTTGGCACTGCTTGTCTGTGGACATGTCGAGTGGAGCGAGACCACCCCCACAATGCACTGGGGCTGTTTGCGGCATTAGACGTGTGAACAGTTAGAGCTGTCATCATTGCAAAGGCATCACCACCGAATTCTCTGTTGCACGGGCCCCCCAGCTCACTGCGGGAGGGGAGGGTTTGCACGCAGATTTGCATGCTGTTCACACTGTGTTTGTGACAACAAACCGCAGCCACAGCGGCGCGCTCCCCTTCAGACCTATTACATCCCTCCTGGAGCTGCTTGCTGGAGAGGCTGAAAAAGAAGCTATAAGAACCAGAGGAAAAATAAAACTTGCTGAAAGATGAAATGAGAGAGAAGCCAGCAGTTGGGTGTGATGAACTGGTGGAGCCTGTCTCAGAATAGAGAGAGCGGCTACCAGGCAGAGAACAAAGCCGGAAGACAAACCTCGAGTCTGTTGTGTATGTTGTAGTGTTGAAAAGGGCCTCCAATGGAGAAATCTCGCTTAGCTTGCCACGCAACAACTGATGCAGCTGCAGCGGTTGGCGCACAGATACCGCAGTGATACACAAAAGCATAATTCACGTCATGTTTATTTAGCAGGATTGTGTTCAGGATTGAACGAGGAATGTCTTTCAGTTCAGGTTCCTGAATTTGAATTTAATTTACGGAAGTTGCTTTGAAATGCAGTTCAGTGAATTCACTTTTGCTCCCTCTAATTCAGATTCCAGTGTAAATGCTGACTCCAGATTTTAAAAGGAGCCAATCTGAATTTTGCAGTGTACCGTGTTGTGTAGCTACCTTGTTAAGAACAAATTAAATGCTGTCTCTGTAGATTGGGATACTGTAAAAACTATTATCTAGTTTTTGACACTTTCAAATGGATTTGTTGGGGCTAAACCTCCTTTTTTTTGCAGATCGATTTAAGCATAAACACAAAAGAGCTCTTTGTGAGGTGTTATTTAGAACCGCTCATTAAATCTGAGTGGAGAGATTAATAGCGTGTTGTGTTTGGGTTGAGATGATAAGAAGCTTAAGTATTGATCCAATTCTTCAGGCCTTTAAAGGATGAGTTGAGCCCGAGTTCCACGAGCTGGAGTCCAGGGAGAAGAACATACTGGCAGGAGTATCTCAGAAAAGCCACTGAAAAGAGAAAGACAATAAAGTCAAAATGGCTCAATTTATTTTGACTGTTGTTTCTGTTTGGTCAATTACCGCAGCTTATACTTTTATCCAAAGCAATTTACAGTAGCCTGTGCTTTATAGTCAGGATCTAAAATTAACTTTGTGCCACACTTGCAAATGGTGGACAACAATTACAGACTGTTTCTTACAGTCAATGAATTTGCTTATTTTTTAATTGAAAAAATATATATTTTGCATGACAGGAGAATTACACTGTTTTCTGTGCTATTATTAGGGGAAATCTAAATACCATACATCTATATTTTTAAAAGTAAATTGTTTGTAGCCTATAATTGATTTGAATTATGCACGTGGTTTGCATCTGTGATGCTAACACTATTAGATTTTGATCATATAAAATGATGCAGTACCTAATAAAGTTACTGCTCGACTGGCTAGTAACATTTCTTGTTTAATTGCTGATGTCAGTTGTTGCTCGTGTTTGGCACTGGGTGAGTGTTAAGTACAGACCCAGTTTATATTACTGTACACCAGCACAACAGTGGATAAATTATGAATCACTGCTTACAGGATTTAACCCATTGTTTACCAACACAGATCTTCAATCACTACGCTATACCTCCACCCCACCTTTTGTTGAAAAAAAACCCCACCTGTTTTAATTTTTAGTTTGTTCTATGGAGTCTTTTGCAGGCAGTTTGCAAGATTTGAGTTCTACATTCCAGATTCTCACCCGGGCTCAGTGCTCAGCCTGATGCAATTTTCCATGATCAAATCACATGGTCTATCTCATCACCGTCGTGCCATCAACACTCAGGTCTATATCTTATATCCTCTTTCTGTCTCCAGCTCTCTTCTCACTGAGATGATTTCAGCTTGTCACGCTGACATTTCAGCTTGATGGCTACTCATCACCTCGGGCTCAGCCTCGACAAGACTGAAGACCTCCTTCCTCGTACTGAGACCTCCAACACTTAATCTCTCTCCATTTTGGCTGAAGGTCACACACTTGTCACCTCTCTGTGTTTAAAAGCCTGGGAGGTGTCCCGTTTGATCAGCTGATTTCAAACGAGGACATTGTGCTAGCTTCTTCATGCTCTGCAACACAAAACAACACATCTTTACAATACATACTCTTTTTTTATGCTTTATATATATATATTTATATATGTCTATATCTGTGTGTGTGTGTGAATTGAATTCTTTGAAATTTATCACAAACTACAGTGTAAGATTGGTTTCAGTGTTTGTAGAAATTGAATGCACTGTAGTTAACCTCCCACTACGATCTGATGAAAAGCAAACTTCACTGTATCACAGCGTTCGCGTGAGTCTCATCAGTAAGAAAACGTCTTCTAAAAAAAATCTTCCAGGAAAAACAAATGCAAGTTACAACATTCTGTAACCTATCTGACCATAATTGACAGATTCCTGTTTGATTTTTGACTGGTTGTCTTATCTGTGGCCCATCTCTTCCTGGTTCTGTCCAGTGGTCTCGTCTTAGTTCTGTGTGGGAGGTAGAGTTTCAGTTCTAATGCAGCTTTCCTTTTCTCTGCTCCTGTCAGAAATAGAATAAAGGAGGCCTATTGTGAGTTGAGCTATTACCTGATAACAGGCTGTCATTTTAAAACCATTTTGAAGTCATTTGCCGCTCTTTGTAGTGCCATTGTAGTACCACTTGCGTTTCCACTCAATCCACCCTTGGTTTCCCCTGCTGCATGTATTTCTCTCCTGCTCTCTAGCCTAAGAACAGCTCCTTATATAACTCATCATACATCTGACTGAGCAGCCCAGCAGAACATCATGAACTTTTGTATTAAGTCATTTAGAAGACACTTCTATCCAAAGCAGCTTATAAATGACTAAGCACAAGTCAGTTATCATGCAGGAATCAACAATACTGCAAAAAACAAACTTCAGGAGCAAACCAGGAGTACAAAAGCTGATGTTTCTTTTAACAGGAAATGAATTTATTGACAAAAACAGCTTATTTTTTTAAGCTTTTAAAAAGAATTGACTTGGCTTTAAAAACGCAAGACATTATTGTATTTACACTAAAACATAAACAGAGAGAATGGTAGACAAATACAAACAGAAGCGCCGTGAATGTATTTAAACAGGAATTCCTCATTGTCAGGCACAAAAATAAATATGTGCTCATTTTCCTGACAATGAATGTTTAATGCAGCTCTGCTCCCATCTGCTTTTTTAGTCCGGTTTGCTTGTAGTGTGTGTGTGTGTGTGTGTTTGTGTGTGTTTCAGGTTCATTGTTTTCCTTTTTATATACTGCATGTTTTTGGTCTTAAATTATTTGATTAAAGATGCAATCTGTAACTTCTGCCTCTCTATCGCCATCTCTGTTTGAAACATAAAACTGCAGGTTAATTTTTGTCCTCTTCTTCATATATGATGAAGTCACGTTCTGAGCACTGATCTGTTATGTACTGACTTAAAAACAGTTTTTTGTTTATTTTTAACCAAACAAAAAACAATATCACAGATTGCAACTTTAATAATTTAAAGTCAAGAGTAGAATAAACTATTGAAAGTGCTGAGCTGTCATATACAGAATGCTGGTTCCTTCTTTGCAAAATGTATTTTTTGTTTGACATTTGGTTACTTTAAAAACACTATTTTATAATCATTAGTGACCCTCACACCTGTAGTGACCACATCTGAATTGTGAATCATTTATAAAGTCTTGCAGTAACATTAGTAGAATTTTTTTTAACTTTATATATCGTACATATCAAAAACGTTATTCTTTGTTAGTGTTATTAAGTTGTTAGTGGAACATTTTAGAAACATTACAGAATTAAACTAAATGTTTGAATAATGTTCTTATAACCAAGCAATGTCATTAATACAACGCATAAAAAACATTCTTGGAAAATTCTAAATAACATTTTTAATGTTTTGCTAGTTAATGGAGACATTAGAGAAATGTTCTTACAGCCTAAAATTGGGTTATGGTTCATGTACTGAAGCTGGATTGCCTAAAGAACTTAGTCGCTTGTCCTAAAACGTTTTTAACAAGTAAACATCAATCAGTTTTACTTGTGAAAAACAAATACCTGGAAAAGCTGAATGCATTATGCATGAGTCTGCGTGACCGGGGAGCTGTTGTGATGTGAGGCTGGAGTCATTGATGTTGTTGAACTCAACTTTAATTTGAATGCGAGGGGTTTGACAGCCCTTACAGCTGAAGCTTTGCTGAAATGAGATTTTTTTATGCATAAATACGGGAGAGGAACAATTTAGTTCTGATATATCCTGCAGGGGTGCTGACACATGACTCTTCATTGTAGGATCTCTTTGAGTTCATGAAAACAACTGCGTTTGCCAAGAGACTTTTTCGTTTTTAAACGAACATCATGGGTGTTTGTAAAATAAACAAATTTCACCCCCCTAGCGTCTTTTCATGCGAGTTGTAGGGGTTGCATTTGATGTTACCGAAAGCCTCTGCTTCCATTAAAGATTTTTGTTTGACTTTGTAAACATTTTAGGAAAACATCTCATTAAAAAAGAAAAAGACGTTCAGCTTGAATTCTTGTAGGTTCCAATTGCCCATCAGGCACTCGGCGCGACAAATAAAACTCACTGTTAGTACGGCGTGATGTTTTCCTAATCTTTCCCCGAGGTAAACTTCTGTGTACCAAACACAGATAAATTCTCCCATAATCCGTCGCAATTGGACTGCACATCAACATAGTCTGACAATTCTATACACCAGTGACCACAAACAGTCTCTTTCTGCCTTACCAAATTGGACTCCAGTCTGGGTTATGTTTTGGTCAGTTAAAAAATATTTTCCCAATTCCCCAAACTATTCAGGCTGGTTTGCAACACAGTTCTGGAGGGCACGCCATGGACGCTAAACTCTGAATTTATCAGCCGCTGATCAGCTCATTGACCTTGGGAGCGTACCCCTGTATTTCAGGGCCTGATGTCCCATGAAAAAACAGGTTTTTAAAGAATGCCATGGTGATATAGAGTCATTTTATGAGGCGGCGCCTTGCTTTATGACTGGCAATAAAAAAAGGAGAAACTCGCCGGAAAGCTTTTTCTCAGCAAAAACCGGAGGCAGGAGGAAGGTAATTATCTGGCTGAACTTTTTTTGCTTTTACTTACAATGTCTTAGGGGGCTGGAGAAGCTGATAGATATCTCGCTATACACTGTGTCGAGTGAAAATGACAGGGAATGTTTTGCTCCGGAACAAAGGAGGCCTGGATTCGTCCGGCAGTGGCTGATAGGGTAGCATGTGTCCGTGTGTCTGGAGACATGGGGTTCATCTTATTTCTGAGAGTATTCTCCTCTCGTATTCGTGGTGTTCCTCAGGGCTACACGCACGGCTACTGATTGTTCTCCTCTGTGTCAGAAGCATAAATCTCATACATGTTCCTCTGATGATCACCTCTTTAATGTTGGGGAGAAGTTCTAAATCACAGCGGTCGTGGTTCTCTTGATGTTCCTCAGCATGTAGGGCATTGGATGAAATTCTGCGCCTGTTATAAAGGATTGCTTCTGCTCTGCTGTTGGTGTTGGTGTTTTGTAGATGATTCCTGCTATACTTGAGCAGATGCACTCAGGCTGTAGCTTGCACTGAATTGTCAATTGAAAATACGTGATTATATGTCATTTCTGTGAACGAGTTGTTATCATGTTTTCTGTGCATTGTGTTTTTTATACATTTGATGTCTGGACAGATATGTTTTGCTTTAATCTAAATAAAATCAGTTCTTTTTGAGTATACTAAGAATATAAAGCATTGATTGCTGTACAGACAGGCTTAGATTAAGATAATTAAGTGAACATTTAAGTAGCTTTTATAAATGTGCCTTGGAAAAAAACTTGTGGTGTCTTTGTCTTGAGACAAAACAGTGACACCGACATATTTTAAGATTTGTCAAGAAAGTTGCTTTCAGTTAAGACACCTCCAACATGCAGTTTAGTCTGGAACTAGGCTGGAACTAAGTTATGTCTGTAAAACTGAGTTTGATTTGAGGCAGTTGACCCAAAATGAGAACTGGATGAACTACTTTCGGACTTCAGGTTGTACTTATTTCTTTAAAATTACTGACAGGACTGGACTGCATCTACCGGCTGTGATTTTATAAAACCAGTTCAAGTCACTTTACCTCTGCATTCAAACAACTGATAAATATTAACTTAGTATGGATTGAATTTGCTGTCATGCTGATTAAACGATTCAATTAGACACTCTGAAAACCCACGTGGCTTCCCCTTTCACATCAAAAAACATTCAATGCAGTTAAAAGCCATCTTGCCATACATGAATCAGAGTTGTGGTTTTATTGGTGCTGAATAACCACAGTGTGTTCTGAATGCATTGAAAGCCCTTCATCTTTACAAACAGAAACAGTGTCATTTCAGAGATAGTCTCTCTGACACATGCTCATGCCCACAAACTGGAATCTGGCCAAAACAGCGAGAGCTTTCATTATACACGTGTTTTATTTATTCATCCGTTTTATATTCAGCACCAGGTCTGATTAATTAGTTTCCAAATTTCTGTGAAGTGACTTTTAACTTTTCAAGACCCTGTGAAATCAAAATGAAGAGTTTCGTAGTTCTTAGTACGTGTATGTTGGCTTTGAGGACATGTGCTATATACGCTAGTGTTCTCCTAAAAGTTTAAAAAATAAACTTAAATAGACGCGCATGAGATGCATAGTTACAGATTTACATATAACCTGTTAATTTGTGTTCTTTGTCTACAGAAAGTTCTATGACATCATCTCATTCTCAGCGACGTGTGCAAATTTCTGGCCAATGACATGCTGTGTGATCTTTTACAGGGGCTCAATATTTGACTGTTTTTTTAATTTTGACTGTTTGTTTCTGCTGGTAGATGTTACTACATTATGCAAAAAAACATGTTTCCCCATTGGCGTTGCCTTAAAAACAGCTGTGTACAAAATAATTCCTTTTGCAAGCAGTATATAAATAATTTACATTATATTATAGAAGATGCATCATCAGGGACTGTACATTTTTTTGGGTGGCTCAAATTTTATATTTAAAAAATATTTTTGTGAGTGTGCTACAGGAAACGTCCAGTTAAGAGTGTCATTGAATTTGTGCCCCAACTATCTGCTTCAATATTTAATGTTTTAACACAGGACTGAAAGTTCAAATCACTTTATGTGATTTCAAAATATTAAAGCATTGAAAGATGGAAAATGAGCAGTTTTTCTATATCAATATATTTAGCACCTTCTGCACTACTGAAGCATTGTATTTATATAAAGCTGATGCAATTAAAGTCCTTTCAGTGCTGTGTTCATTATGTTTGCTTTCGTCTCCAGCCTGCCGAGTGACTCACTCCAAAGTAAAGCCCTGACATGTTGCAGCAACATCAGAGAGGCGAGTGTAGCTCTTCATTCCAAGCTCAAGCTCCAAACCCGACTTATTGTTTCCCTGACAACAATTCCTCTAAAAAGTAAACACAAAAGCAGAGGTATTTAAACATCGCCGCCGGATGAACGATATCCAAACGTGCATATTTAAATCAGGCTCATATATTTTTGTGCTACTTTGGTTGTCATTTTTTATTGTAGAAGGCTTTGGATTCTAATAATCCGAGTTATCACTCATACTTTCATTTGACTGCCTCCCACAAGCCTCTGTTCTCTTATTTTTTCATTTGTCTAGGACATGTGAAACCCCGGAGGTACGAGTCTAAATGAGAGCATACCTGTGTATTATTGCATCATCCTCCAAGCTGTCCAATGACAAGGGCCTTTCATCCGTTTTAGAAACCCGTTCTCATAATTCATCAATGCCAGGGTCATTGTTTGACTGCATCCGTCAGTCAGCAGCTGACATTAGGCAGGTTGCGAGAAGGCTTGTTACTGGGAAAGTATCAGAAAGGCTAAAACCAAGCGAGATGGCTGATCCACCAGAGGCCTGTTCACTCAAAAACAAGAAAGAAAAGTTCAGCAGTCTCAGAGTGCAGCCACAGTCGCAGTGGGAAGTATAACAACTACTCGAATCAGCAAATTTTTCCCTCCTGTCTTGGTTCAGATTCAGTGAACCTCTGGTCTCCAGTCAATTTACTTTTTCCAGTTCCAGCTTTCTCCACAATACACTGCAGCTCAGCGAGCAATAGATAGCAATATTGTAATCATAAAAACACTCTGGTTTCTGGTCTCGGACGTGAGTGCTCTGTGCTCACTGTATGTTTCTGGTCTCTACCAATACAGGCATCATTTTTATTTAGATGTCTCACTGGGGCACAAGCTCCCTGCAAGCCTTGGTGCACAATTGCTTATGTTTTGATAAAGCGATGCTGGGCAGATTGTGGAAGATATTTCTGCAGCCAGGCGTGACAAATGCAGACCAAGAGTTTTTCTCTATTTGAGGGTTTTCAAAACGTTCAGCATTATCATTATGGAAAAGAGTAACATGTCATGCATCATGTTTAACCAGCGAAAAGAGGAACGATGGATTTCTAGAGTCCCAGAAAGCAATTATTTTTGGAGCTTGATTGATCACAACAAGCAAACGCACAAATGTCGGCAGAGCAATCGAGGTTAATTTATTCTGTATCCAAAAGCCATTTCAAGAAGCACTAAAGGATTCGCAGATCTCCAGGTCAAAAGAGAGCGTTTCAAATACATTTATTCTGGTCAAATGAATGTGTTTCTCTGTAGCTCAAAACATTTCACCCCTCATTTAACTAATGATGGAGATTCCCAAGCAGTTAAGCTCATGACCTGCAGTGACATCACACGACTGACATCATAATGAGTCACATAGTGACATCATAAAACTTGGACCGTTATAGTAGTGGGTGCGTTTTCCAAACCCACTAAAGCAACTTTCTCTTGAGTTCTAAGCAAAATTTGTTACATTTATTGAGAACTGGTGATCTAAAAAGATGTTTTTTTTGTAGTTCTGTATTAAACAGAAGGCAGAAGCTTTTTTATGATGTATCTGTCATTGGCTCTGTAGGCTCAGAGTTCTCATTTTCCCCTCTGCCTGTCTCGCGTCTCCCAACATTTGAAATCAGCTTAATTTTCTCGCCTTTGCTCTGCAGGCTCGTCTCAGACGCAGCTTACACGCTCAGATTGCTGCTGCACAATACTGATGCAATCAGACTGTGTGTTTGATGCCCAGATAGCTGAAGTTATGGGCTGTCATTTCTGTCTCCCTCCTCTTCTGTGTCTCTCGCCCCTTTTTTCTCTCTCTGCGTGGGATCATGTGTAAAGCGACTGGCTGAAACCAACACAACAGAATCATTTGAAAAGATATTTTTTTTCCATGAACAACTGTTGCTCTCTCGATTGTACTTGTTTTTATTTACACTAAATAATACTGAGTGCCTTTGATATGTTTTCTTTGTGGTTTGAACAATTAATTGAGTTTCAGCTGAGGTCTTGCGTTGCGTTTGGGGGGCGTGGCTCAGACTCTTGCTCATGAATATTTAATGATGTTGCCAAAGGCAAGGTTCATACACAAAGTAAACAGCTGTTGTTAGTAATTCTTGGTGTTATAGTGTTTACTCTTATCTATGCCGTTTTGTATTAAAGTACAGTGTTTCATTTGAAATTACCATAAAGTTTTATTTGTAGATTAGTCCTTGTCTTACTCATATTTTGAGTGATGGTAGCTTTTTGTTGGCACGGTGAAAAGACATACTGCCAAATTATTACTAACACTATAAATACAAATATTAAAGTTAACACTTTATGTTTAACTTAAACATGACATTTCTCCAAGAATTAGGCCTGTTGAATGCAGAGAATTATGCACAGAAAGTCATTTTCAGGCTGTTTAATTGTGTTTTGCAGTATTGAGCTGATGTGTGGCACAGAAGATACACTTCAAGTACAGAGAACAGGATTAGAAGTGCTTGATTCTGTTCGCTTTACTCACTGCAATTGAGCTCAACAAAGAGTTCATTTACTGTTACTTGTATCTAAAATGTAGATAAATCAATTTCATGCAACCACTTATAATTTCTCCTCGGTAAAATCAAAAAGCCATTTATTCCCAGTATGCGATCAGTGAAAAATGTAACAGAGTCATATAAAAACAGTTTGCTATAATACTTCAGCAATACCCCGTCTGGAGATATATTGCTCATGTTATAGATATTGTGTGGCCCATTCATCTCTATGCAGTCACAACTCCTCGTTTTCCCTCATTTTTCAAGTCGGCTTAGATATGATTTGGTTTATTGATTGCTTTTCTGTTAGGTGGCTACCAATGGCAGATATGCGGAGAGCTGCGGCGTGGCTTTAACTGATGGTATTAACTCAATACGCTGAAGGAGAGCCACTCGTTTAATGTATGCAGTGCGGGCACTCTGCACGATTACGATTATTAATGTTATCTATCAGCTCAGCAGTTGGCCATAGTCCCAAGAAACTCCTTCTTCACTTACAGTAACATTATACAGATTTTATATAGGCAGCTGAGAAAATGGCCCAGGGGCAATCCAATTATGATGGCCCAAAACCTTTCTATGCTAACTTTCCCCGAAGGTCTGAATTTGAAGTTGGGGCAGCTTTCCGTGGAGGAGTACATCCAAAATTGGTTAACAGCTCCCCTATTGCCACTTGCATGAGCTCGGGTGTCGTCGTCAGCAGATATATATTCAGAGTCTAAGTCGTCAAACTCTGCATAAAGACGGTCATTAAAACGATAGCTCCCACTCTGAGTTCTGATTGGACGAGCCACGTTCAAAACTGTTGTAATATGCAGATTAACGCACACCTGTGACCGAACATTCTATATTACCGTACTGCACCAAACTGCCGTGTTGTAACCGTAAATGGCCCACAGTGTGAATAACGAACTACATTGCTTCCTGTGAGGATTGTTTATTTTGATAATTATTAATAAGGCATTAAAAATCTTTATTGTATATTTGTGTCTTTTATCGTAGGGTGTTTTTGCCACTATAATATAAGCAATAAAGTTACAGTCTTTACAGTGTTTACGTTTAAGTGGGTTTTAGATAACTTTAGATAACTCTTGTGGCCATCAATCAAAAACATACTTTTAGCGTTTTATTTGGTGCATATACAAATTTGTGGGTTACATATGGTGTCGGTTTAGTTTAACCGAAACTAAGAAGAATATTATTTATTAGGAAAATGTGATCATAGAAGTGTTCTGTTGTTTCTCAAATGAAAGCTGATGTCTTCCCACACATAAAAATCATTAAAACAATTATTTAGAGTGAATTTGAAACATTTCCATTCCGTATTTCCAGAATTCAAGTTTGCAAGTTTTAATGAAGTCTTCTTCATTTATTTTGGGAATAATTGCAGTGACATTTTGGTCAGAATATTACATTATTTTGTATGATTGCCCACATTTCTCTGTTTTGTTCTCGGTATCATTAAAAAAATTCGAATTTAAACTCTTTCTTTAAGAGAACTGTTAGTGTGTCGTGTGAGTTCTACCAGAGAACTTATAAAATGAACTGAAGGGGAATTTTGGTAATAAAAGCGAAATGCCATAAATTACCCGTGAGTGATCATTCAAAAGCACATTTGGTGGAAATGCACTATTAGCACTACAGTCTGAAAGGTCTGAAAGTGAATTTATCACATTTCCACTTACCACAACGTAGAACTTTTGACACAACCCTGAGTAACACAAAAAACTACATTTTTTAAAAACTATTTCACTTCAGTTTCCAAACGTATCTGATCCTTTTGAATTTTACTGTATATAATAAGTCTGTAAAGCTTTAAATCTGGTGATTTTGTATAGCCTTTAGATCAATGTGTTTTTATTGACGTGGCTTTGACAGTTCCGAAAAAAGCTGAATTATATTAATGCTGTACAAACGTTCTTATTTTGACCTTAGCACATTAATGACTCGCTTGTTAATTGAATGGAGCTGAGAGTGAATGTACACTTTTCTAAGAGAAACTGGAGCCATGAAACTGATCAAACAGAGATGAAGCAATGCATCGCAGTCTTTTTTTACCGCACGGCTGTGAACGGATTAAGAAGTTATTTTAGTTATATCTGCTTAGAGCTCCGAGGTTTTAATTTCACTGCATGAATTCTATTTGTACATGCGTAATTTGTGCGTGTTTGTGCGGCGGGCGTGTGGGTCTTTGTACGGAGGAAGGCTTGAGAAACATCGCTGTGAACTGATTAGATATGTCACTACAAGCTAGTGCTCTCAGTTGTAATTGGGTCTGAGGATAAGGAGGGCATCTGTGCTCAGACTCTGACTGCTGATGAAACGCTCTCTCTCTCTCTCTCTCTCTCTCTCTCTCTCTCCCTCTCTCTCTCTCTCTCTCTCTCTGTAGGATTTTCTAACACTGAAGTGAAGACTGATTTACTCCTGTGTGTGTGTGTGTGTGTGTGTCTGTCTTTCTGTCTGTCTGTGTGTGTGTGTGTGTCTGTCTTTCTGTGTGTTTATCTATCTGTCTACCTATGTCTTTCTTTCTTTCTTTCTTTCTTTCTTTCTTTCTTTCTTTCTTTCTTTCTTTCTTTCTTTCTTTCTTTCTTTCTAAAACTTTGCAGCACTGTGATCCAGTAATTCTTCATTTTATTTTTATTAAATTATTTCACAACTTAATGTTTGAGTTCAATAGGTTTGAACAAATTACATTTCATTTGAAGTTTCAATACACACGGTCCACATACCCTAATGATTTTGCCAAAAAATTTTTTTTAGCTTGACAGAGACACAAAGAGTTGCTGGTTTACTGCCATTTTCCTGTAAATCAAAAGTCTACCTGATTCTTCCAGATGACTAGACAATAATTTTCTTTCCAGGAGAAAGGACACGCTGTTCTTTTTAACAATTCTGAAATAAATCTGTTCCTTGTGCACATTTAAAAAGATTCAGAATCTTAACTTCAGAAATCAGTTTGGTGAACTATATGCTTCAGTGCGTTTTTATGCTTACAATAATTAATTTGATTAGTTCTGCTTTTTGTACTTTACTCTCTCTCTCACTCTCTCTCTCTTGTGACCGCTGGCAAAGAAGAATGTTTTACCTTTAAACTTTTAGCCCAATGTCCTTTTCTGACATTCAACATCTAACTTCTTTTGTCTTAGTAAGAATTCTTCATTGTATTTATTATGGGTGATTACATTTGAAAGAGTAATAAAACAAAGTCCACGCACAGAACAAAATTTTTCCTGTTTTGTAAGTAAGACTCATTTGATTCAATCCATTGACCAAATAAACCACGACAGTACTAATTTTTAACACAATGGTACATAACCAACCTCTGGCTATACTGTAATGTCTAGCCTGAGCAACAGTAGCATTTGTCTGCCAGCAGTTGTCACATATCTCCAGCATCTCTGTCTTTCACACTAGTGCTGTGACGCAAAATCAATGGATCCTCCTGGGTCCTTCTATCACCCCAAATATCTGCAGTGATCTGCTGGCTGAAGACATTTAATGAAGGACTCCAGTTACTGAAGATGGAAGAGCAGAATGGGGCAATGTTGCTCCGAGACATATGACTCATTTCAGAGCGGTCCTAGCTAAGAACGTTTCCATTACGTAACAAACGTTAAAAATGTTACTTTGAAAGTTCTAGGAACGTTCAAAACATACAGTTTTTAGATGTTGTATTAATGTTGCTTGGTTGTAGAAACATTATTCAGGCATTTTTTTGCTGTAACATTTTTTTTTACAATTCTGTGACGTTTCTAGAATGTTCAACTAAATTAGGAATAACATTTCTGATATATTTGATCAAGTTAAAACATACTCACGTAACTGCAAGAACATTTTGTATAACTTTGAGAGAACTGTGGCAGAACTTTTAGAGAACATTAGCCAACATTCTGAGAATGTTTCATTTTAGCTGGAGTGGTTCTCAAACAGGGCCCACCAAGATCCTTTATCAAAATGGCAGCAAGATGACTTTAAATAATTCACAATAAGTTTTGTTAAAATAATTTTCAGCGAAATGCTAAAAACCTGTATAATCCAGAAGATGTAGGTCTACAACATTAAAGTGGTTTTATATTTCTCACTGTGGTTTCTCACTACAGTGTAGATTCCTGTATGCACATTGTCCATCTCACTGCTGCAGTGTAATTTCATACCAGCCCACTGCTGTGGAATTTAACTCTGATTACACGCTGCAAACGTCTCCACTTCAAATCACTTTGTTCTGGCAAAGTTCTGCCTAATTTAATCTTGACGGCTGTTAGTCTAATTTAGGTTTGTTGCTGCAGGACTGTTTCTTTTATCCCCATTATGCATAAACCAAAATAAATGATCAAGTGTTAAGAAAGCCATTTATTTCTTTCAGTATAGCATTTAAAATACCAGTTGTATCTTTGTAGTCATCTTTGGTATAAGCCGCATTTGATATGTCAAAGTAAATGTCAAAAGTAGTGAATAATTATATTTATGAATATGTTAATGGTAACCATTTAAGTTGGGTTGAGGTCTTACTGTACACAGCACATTTCTAATGGATGATGTGTTCTCTGTTTCTCCATTATTTGCCAGTTATCGACAGCAGGACGCTACTGGATGGATTGCAAAGGTATGGCGCCCTTCCCGCATACCTTCCGGTGCGATACCAGGTGCTGAACGCAGAGTCAGCCTTCTTCCTGAAGGAGGCCAATCAGGACATTATGAGGAACTCCAGCCTGCAGGCCCGCACAGAACTTTTCTTCATCCAGCAGGCCAGAAAAACACCTACAGTCAATGCCAGTTATGGACCTCTGTTTGTGGAGCAGCCCGTCCCAGTTGAGCTTCTGGGGCCGGGGCTCTTCAACAACCCTATGTCAACATCCTCATCTTCTTCCTCCCCGCTTTTTAGTTTCAACTGGAAAGTCCAGACTTTTATTATCAGTGACCGAATACACCCCAGCTGGCCGAAGGTTCAGGTTCTGTTCTATGTAGTGGGCCGAGACTGGGATGACTATAGCGCCGTGGACAGGTTGCCCTGCGTCAGGATGTTTGCCTTCCATGAGACTCAAGAGGTGAGAGGAACTTGTCGTTTAAAAGGCGAGCTTGGACTGTGTGTGGCAGAGCTGGAGCCGCTTCCGAGTTGGTTCAGCCCACCTAGTGTTATACCGGGTCGTCAGAGAGCGCCCGAGCAGGTAGAGGGCACCCCTGTGGAGTTGTATTATATGGTACAGTCCACAGAGACTGGTGAATGCAGCTCAGAGGACTCCCGCAAGACCAATTCCATCCGCACCGGGCAACTGGGCCCGGCTGGTTACTTCTCAGGACCCACACCCATGCGCAGGATTGGCAGTGTCCGGTTATTCCAGCCGCTCTCAGAGTTGCGTCTGGACAGTAACTTTGTGGTGATGGTACCTTCTAGACCCATCAGGCAGAGGGAAACAGTGTCAGCTTTTCTTGCTGTCTCTACTCTTTCATCTGTTGAGATCTTTACTCTAAAGTAAGTGAGCATCTGCAGAACACTCTTAAAAAAAGGTTCAAAAAAGGGTTCTTTGCAGCAGTGGCAGCAATTGGTTCCCCAAAGAACATTTTAGTCAAAGTCCTTGAAAGAACCATTTCTTTGTAACCTTTTTATAGTCTGTAGAACCTTTTTCCACTACAAGGAACCTTTTGTGCAGCAGAAAGTTTCTGTGGATGTTTATGTTCAAGATTTTAATGGAACCTTTTTGGAACCTTTATTTTAAAAGCCTACAGTGTTATTTTCTACACTACAAGAGTGTGTATTTTTTACACCACTAGCAGAATTTAAAACCAGTGAAAAAAATGACAATTATTTTCAAACATGTTTCAAACACTTCCTCCAGTAGAGGTCAGGCCATTGGTTGAGTTTTTGTGATATTATTTTGTGCGTTTAAAAAAATGCACAAAAAAATTACAATCTTCATAGGTTGTCTTAACATTGATCTTTGTAAGAATCGTTTGTCTTTAAGGAAGAGTATTATATAGAGAAAACATTATTGTACCTGCTAGGAGAAAATTTTAACTGTGACATTTGTTGTGTGACGTCTACAAAGCCCAGAGGAAATGAAAAACATTACTAATTAAAAATTACTAATTAACTCTCAATTAGTAGAATTAACTCTTAATTAGTGGAATGCGGTTGAATGCTAATTAATTCTTCAGCGAGGAGCTTTATGGAATACACAATGTGATCGGTTGGATATTAATTTTCCTCACAACCCGGTGAGCAAAAGTGAGAAAATTCTTTATTGATTCATTGAGTGTTGAGCTCTAATTAGAACCAGCGGATTTGATGAAGCGACTAAAGACATTCTGTGCAAGAGAGTAAATGACCGTGAGAGAAATGAACGTTGGTTCCTGTTTGTGTTCTCTCAGGCCTGATATCTGAATCATGTTGAATGCAAACACCCGTGTGCTTTGAGTTAACATTGACAGGCCTGTCAAGCCCAGTTAGCATTAGCTTAAAGCTCGTCTGCTCTCTTGCATGATTGACGCACTTTAAGTGTTTCTGGTTGGGTGACATCAGTCGTGCGTAAGATCTTTCTTAAATTGGAATGTAAAGTTTACACTGGGGGCTGAGTAACTACCCGTTAGTTTGTTTTTAATTTGGTTGCACCATTTTCTCTGAAGGCAAGACTTCAAGTAGGTCATAAGCTCTCAGTATAATGTTTAGTTGCATAGTATGCTGTTTAATAATCGAAAAACTGTCTTACAGTTTTGTAAGCAAACATGATGTTCAGGGTCAATAATTATTATTATTAACTGTAAAAAAAAGATTAGAAATGTTTCCAGCAAAAATCTTAGATTGTAAGAATGTTTTATTTATTGTTGTCATGTTCAAAACATCATTTTTTTTTTATGTTTTAGATGTTGCATTAATTTTATTGTTTGGTTATATGAACATTGTTCAAAAATTGCTTTTTAAATTGTGTAACGTTAAATGGAAAATGTACTACTAACATTTTTGATATATGATATATATAAGATTAATTTATTCTACCATCATTATTGCAAGAACATTTTTGATAACTTTGAGAGAACTTTTCAGAGAACTTTAGATACATGTTCTGAGAATGTTTCCTGTTAGCTGGGATTGAGTCCATATTAAAATTTCTGACTTCTGATCTCAGACTTTTGGCAAATCAGATTAAAGTGGGATATGTTCTTGAGATGTCTTCTGAAACTTTAGAGGCGACACAAAGTTTACTTGATTCTTTATTCTCAGGAGAAACCTGAGCAACCTGAGCAAAGTAAACATCTCCATTTATTCTCATCGCTGTCTAGGAAAAGTAATAGAGACATTAAAGAGATCTCTTTTTCCTCTGGGTTGTAATTTAGCACCATTTATGCTACATCTAAGCTAAGCTGTAACTTGCTGATGATGAAACCAGCCCCTGGTCTCAGTATGAACCTGTTTTGCTCCCACCTAATTCGTTTGCTAAGAGTGAGTGTTTACTGAAGGAAGTACGATGAATCATGAATCATTTCCTTAGCATGCAAAAATAAATTAATTTCCTTTGATGTGGACGGAAATAAAGAAACCTCCTGGCATAATTGTTGTTTTTGGAAATGTTCTCCAAGGGCACTCTGTCATTATAAACAGCAACGTTATCAGAGCCGTTTTAATGAATGCAGAAAGGAAAGTTAAGTCTTCAGTAGAAAGTACAAGTGTGACGTATTGGCTGTTCAGTGACGTTTAGCTGCTCTGTAGTTGTTCTGCCGTTCAGACAGCCTGCTGATAAGATCCTATAAAAGGGCTTGCTTTCTTTTTTCTCTCTTTTTTTCTGCTTGACGACTAAATGTCTTTGTGATGGCTCCAAGTGCCCTCAACCCCTCGAGATAGCCACGGCTCTGTTCTGTGTTCGGGCTGTGCTCTGAGTTCCAGCTGAGTTTTTTATTTTTAAACAGTGACCAGCTGAGGGCTGCTGATAGGGATGTTTCTCTGGGGTCTTTGGCTGTTGATGTGTTGTGTATAGCTGTGGGTTGAGTTGGAGGAGATCAAATTGGTCACGTCACTGGTGCATTTGGTGCCATATCTCCTCATTCTATCGTCAGCCCGGGGATAAAACTGCTCCCCAATCAGCTTTTGCATGCCCTGCACAATCAGGGTAAAGCAGAATTTTGTATTTGCATCTGACCGTCAGACACCATGTAAATAAATACAAAGGATATTTACAGCCAACGTCCAATATGAAGTCTGACACCTGTCTGTAACAAAGGAATTGAGAAAATTTGCAAGCCATAAATATTTCTTACCAGTCAAAAACTGTATTTTACATTTTGTTCCTGTTAAAAATATGTATATTTGTACCTGGAATCATTTAGCTGTTTTTCTCGTGTTAGTGACAAGCAGTGTGTGATTGTGTCACTTACTGAATGTGTCACTCACAGAATGTATTTTAGTGAATCTGCACCTGTCACACACATGCATTTTGTTCCTTCTCAGCTAACAGGAAATGTTCTCAAAACATTGGCTTTTGTTCTTCAAACATAGTTATCAAAAATGTTCTTGCAGTAACATTTTAACAGTAATTTTTTTGCAGTAAAAATGGTAGTAAAATGTTTTTAACGATATATAGCATATCAAAAACAATATTCTATAATAAGTTGTTGGTGAGACATTTTAAAAAGTTACAGAATTAGAAAATGTTTGAATAACATTCTTAAAACCAAGCAGTAATACAATGTCTGAAAAAATAGATGTTTTGAACATTCCTAGAACTTTAAAAATAATGTGTTTAAGGTTTTTGTTACTTAATGGAAACATTGGAGAAACGCTTTTACAACTTAAAATTGTTAGCTGGGTCATAGCTTTGTATGGGTGGCTTAATTTGAGGGCCAGGCTGTCATTCTTACAACTTGATTCAAGCCACGTGTTTATTTACTTCTTTTCCAGTGTTTTTCCAGCCCATGTTTTGCCTGACTAATGTTTATTTTAGAGAGATTGTGTACAGCACACACGAAGCAAACTGTTGAGCTGAGATATGGAGTACGTAACGCATTAAAACGTACAGAACGTCTTCGCTTTTAAAGCACATATACAGATTAAATGTTTTACAGGGATGAATTAGCTTCAGGTTCTAGAAGAGGTTCTAGGTTCTCTTCATTAATCACGGCTCTAACTTCAATCATATAGTTTTATATTGTAATGAGGATTGTATATTGCAACTATTCTCAAAATTCTAATGGCTTAGAAAGATCATCAACCAACCGCCTTAATCTTTGCGTGAGAAGAGGACTCCAGACTCGGAGATCGTAATGTTTATTGATGAAGAAACCGCTCCTGCTCTTATGGTTGTAATTCTCAGTCCAGAGCTTTTCCCGGGAGCACGCAGCATGTGGATCCCGGCTTCTTGCCTCATTAGTGGTTGGGAGAGCAGTAACATATTGAGATTGGAATTTACACCTGATTCATAATGCAAATGAAAACACGTTTCCCTCATGAACAAATTAACAACCTCTCAAAAGATAAATAGCCCCTGCCGTATTGTAATTTTGACTAAACAATCTTACACGTTTCTGCACGTCCCGGTGGAATATATGCTAATAAATGCTAATGAAACACAGTTCCTTATAGTACTTTTTTTTTTTGGTATTTTCAGAGATATTTTCGGTGTAATTCCTCATCCGGTTTTATTCCAAATGCATTTGCACATTTTGATAAGTGGAAATGGCCAGAGTTTGATTGGCTTGGCCGTATGACAGGTTCACAAACATGTGACCTGTCTTGAATTTAAAAATGTGTCAATTAAATGAGAAGACTATGAATACAATTATTGCATTTCACATTATTAACCCTGTGGTCACTTCATTTATAGACGTATTTTTAAATAAACAGAGAGGTGTTTAAATAGCCGATGTGGTTACTGGGAGACGTTTATTTCGATGTCTGTAGCTCAAACTGTGATACAAATTTCCCATATTGATCTGCTAGAAAAAGTAATTATTTTAGTAGTATTAAAGCTAGTTTAGGAACTACTTATTTCTAATTAACAGTGTTAATTAGTGTCAGTACAAAGAATGTTGTTGATATAACCGATCGCACTACCTGGGTGGGTTGTAACACTATTAGAACAGTGAAAACAAACTATGAGGATTTATTTTTATGTATGCAGTTATTAGCTTGGATGCACTGTGGTAATCAAATGTGTTCAAAATAATGTCTTGTTAGCTCTGATTTTTCTATTTTAACATCTAGATTAAAAGTTTGTGCAGATATTTTATATGAAATTGAACAATAGAACGTGCAGATTTGCACAATAGCGGTTCTGTCATTTAACATCTGTTAAAGGTAGGATGGTCATTCCTACATTCTGATCTAAAAAAATACATATTTTTACACTTTTGTTTTTTTCTCCTGTAAATTTATTCATTTTTTTTTGTACACAGAGATTTCTGGAGGGTTCTGGCCTGTACGATAGTGATGTCAACTCTGTAGCTGTCATCTAGGCCAAACTAATTCTGTATCAAAACTTCCCCCAAGTGTTTTACATACTGCTTTGCAAACAGTGCTGTAGATGTTCTCTGATTAAGAATCAAACTCGATACTGAGGTACAATCTGTGCCCTGTGCTGTGGCTTTAGCAGAGCGTGTTCCTCAGAACCCACACATGTCAAAGGTACATCTGTTTTATCTCAATCAATTTTTGACATTTTTCCCTAGCCTCAGTTTTCAGTGTTCTTAAAATACTTCTTCATCCGCTGTTTCTCGCTCTCTGCCTCTCTCTCTCTGCCTCTCTCTCTTATAGATTGTTCTATGCATCTCTTTTTTGTGTGCGCGAGTGCTATAAATTGTCCCTTTTCACCGATGTATTAGAGGCTGCAAGGGCCACTGAACCTGATTAGTTTCCGTCACAGTTTACCAAGCGATTCTTCCTAATTTTCCTTTGGCCCCTTCGGGGTCGCTGGCACGTGTTTACTTTGAAAGCACAGACTCTCTTCATCTGGCCATTAATAAGTAATTAGTGATTTGCGCACTGGGGAAACGTATTCGCTCCAGTTTGATTTGCTTGCCACACAGGCTCCCGCGCACGGCAATCAGTATTTGCCCGCAGCGAATAATTCTAGCGCGCACATTTCCCACTAATGATTTTTAATACCTCCCCACCCAGGAATTTCTCAAACTGTATGCAGCACGACGGCCATCATTATATGACTGAAAGAACCACAGATGATTCTTTTTTCTTAATTATTATTCACCCAGCTGCATGTTTTGCTTTTAGCTTCCTTCGACAGACTAGTTTGTTAGACTAAACCCTGATCAGTATGTCCAACACTGAGTGTTATGGATGGTCAGAGCTGAGCTCAGACGCCTCTCGCTGTTTTCCCCCCTGCGGTTCACAGCGGGCTGTCAGTGTTGAGTAAAGGCGTTCGTTTTCGAGTTTTAGAACCAGAATTTCTCCCATAGAGAGAAATCGTTGGCCCTAAAGCTTGATAAAGCTTGCTGTTCAAAATTCAAACTCATAGGGAGCATTTACAGTCAGTCAGCTTATGAGTTTAACTGATTAGATCTTGATTGGTCTTGACCACAACTGTCCTCTCGATAAAAACACACAGGAAGTGACTAAGTGTTAATAGGCCAATTAATGTTTTATTCCTTCTGTCGTCCAATCAGATGTCTCACCTCGTCAGACCAAACATAAACTATATGCAGTTATAAATAAACGTATTTATTTTTCAAAAAACAAGAGAAAGTTGGCTGGCGAGTTGGCTTTTTCACCCGCGTTATTGAAATGATGCAATGCAATATTCCTCTTTTTAATAACATTAATCATAACATGAAAAGATTTTAGTATCAGTTAATTGGAACGTATTTCTGGTTTAATGTCCATGAACGGCTGATTGAAGCTTAATGCTGGTTTTATTACAGTGGTGTCCAATGTGTTTTGTTTACTAAAATCATATGTGAAGCATTTTTGTTAACTGAAATCAAATATAATAAAGGCATAAATATTATTTTAAAAGTAAGTAAAATAATGAAATAAGAACATGACAAAAGCACATAAGACATAAAATTAACCAAAAATAAAAATGAACTCAAAATATAAATAAAACTAAAAACAAAACTGTAATTGTTCTAGTGAGATGTTTCCAGGTCTTTAGGGCTCGTTTATGACCTCGTTCTGGTCATCAGCAGAACCTGGCGTGATGGAAGGTTTGGCCTTTATCTCCTGCTTTAAGCATCTGATTTGGAACAAAGCCTTCAGAAGCTTCTGGAAGAGACTCTTGTGGGTGGTTAAGCCTTGATCAGAGCAGCTCATGGGATATCTTGTCACGTCCAGTAATCCCAGAATCATCAGATAACAGGGAATGCATTGATGACCGTATGACGGTGTAATCTCTGCTTTTGTAAAGTGTTAAAAGGGGCTATTTATAAGGCCTGGATACACAGCCATAACAGATTACAGTGGTTGGGCCAGTCTTGATTGGAAAAAAATATGTTTGTAGACTTTTGTAAAAGTGTAAAAGGCTTGACATTGTCTTTGAATGTTACTCTTTGCAGCTTCCACCAGCACTATAATTCTCGTTGAAAAATAGCCGGGAACAAAAACAAGAGGGTGTTTCGCACACACTAAAACATATGTCTCTCTTTTCTCAATGTCTCTTGGGATTCTCGTCTGCTGGCACTGTGTCCCTGGAGCTCAGCTGGTTGAAACGCTGCGCTTGCCACGCCACGGTCAGGGGTTCAATCCCAGAGAATGCGTGTGCTGATAAAATATATACGCCTGAATGCATTGAGAGCATCTGGCTAATGCACAAATCTAAATGTCTAGAAATCAGGGTTCTAAGAAGCACAATCATCATATTAAGAATTAAAATTAATTATAGAAAACCTTCACTGAATTCACTTATGCACATAATATTTCAGCACGAAATCCTCCATCATATTCACAAGCCGCCCACAATCCAGTTTACCCAGGTACTAAATGTGTTTAAATAGTCTGTATTCATAATAGTCTGCGTTGTTTGCTATTGAAATGAAGGAACTGTTCATCTTTTCAGCATTTACATGCCTCATTTCTGTGTGTAAATTGGGTCTTTTATAGACCGCTGCATGTTGCATGTTCACAAAAGTCAGATCAGTTTGTTTGCTGCACCATATGTAGAGATATTTCTGCCTGTAAAACATAGTCTGGGTGTTTTAAACATTCAAGCAAGGATGACAGAAGCACACATGCTGTTTCTGCATTTCTGCACTGGTCTGCAGTGGTGGAGTGATGGTGTACAGTCAGACTGCAGTAGTGGTTTTTTTTGGGTGTGTTACTTGATTTGCATAATTCCTTTAGTGAACTGAGTGCCAAAATACATGCAGCACGTACAAATGAATGTCGCCATCAGTGAGCGTCCTCTGCGTTTGAGTCCTGTAGATTTTATATACAATAACAGCTTTCTTTGTCAAAATGTGTTCAATGAGAAAAGATGGTTTATGTCTTTAGCATTTAAGCATATAATTGTTGCGCAGAAAGCTTCTGTCTTGCTCTCCCTCTGCAGGGATTCTAATAAGCGCTTAAAACGTTCATATCCCAACAGCTTTGAATTGACTCACGCACTGTTGGGCTCATAAATACCTGAGTGTTTGTCTGCATGGGGATATAGATGGTTTCCTGGCCATAAAATGAGCTGCGGCCGATGTAATTCCTAACAAGGGCTGCCCATGTTTAAACATAGAACCCTGAAGGCTGTGGAGCACCCGTGTGGAACACCCGTTTGCAGTGCTGCGTTAATGAGAGAGATTAATCCTGGGCGTGTGGCGCGATTCATCATGACTTTGCACCTATGAGCTACATTTTAGGCTTGTAACTGTTTTGCACGATTGGACAGCAAACGGAACGTTTTAAAATCTGGATGTTTTAAATGTTCTTAGAACAGTTGTGAGCTGCTGGGTTCCAGCTGGATGTCTATGAAAAATTCTCAGACAATAGTGAGCATCAGCATATGAGAAAAGGGAAAGGAGAGCTGCACTGGTTTGATGTTTCATGAAAAAGCACTTTAATATTAAGGCCCCTCAAGAGCGAAAAATATTAAAAGAAGTCGTAATATATCCACGGGCAGTTTTAATGCCATGTGAATATTATAAGTGATAACCAAAGTATTTTTTTTATATATTTGGGGAGCTTTTCTGCCCACATGCTTTTGATACCAGGAGCGTGAAGTTGGGCTGAGACCGCAGGATTACAGGAAAGCTGAAGGCTAAAAATTCACTCTCCCACATTCCCATCATGCCCTTGAGGAGTTTTCAATGGACTCTGTAAATATGCAGCGGCGGAGAGGGAAAATATGTCAAACATAAGCTGTGCTGAGAGCGTTTCGGCTACGAATAAGCAACACATGCTCAAATGAAGCCGGCTACCTTGTTAAAATCCACAGCTGCCCACGGCGCTCCTTCTAATGCCTTTCTCAGAGCAGAACCCGGCCCCTGGAGAAAAGATCGACCAACTGTGACCCACCAGAGAGGTCCTACTCCAGCACATTCCCAACACTCTCAAGTATATCCACACAGACACACACCGTCTGCAGAGTTACTTTCAGACTGATCACACACACACACACGTCTGACGTGATGCTCTTTACACTAATAGGATATAATAGATGGTCACTCTGGTAATGAGATGTCTGGAAATGTTGACTTTTAAGTTGAAGGTTGATTATATATCACCTCTGATACTGACACTTTATTCCATTGGAACCTACAAAACTGAATAGTTGATGTGAAAGTGACTGTAATGTTTGACTTTAATGGTACAGTTTCTGTACAGTAGAGAAGTTTAAGCTGTCTGATCACAACATCAATTTGTAGGGCAACCCGGAAGACTAATTCACAACTGGTTCCCATGAGAATCGCTAATGGGTTTTGGAATAGAGGTTTTCAATTTATAAAAAGTAAAAATAAGGTTTTGGTTTATAGATGAAGTGTTGTATTTTACAACATAAATTGCACATAGATTAATGTGAACTTTTAAGCATAACAAAGTCTTGAGTTGCTGTTTGCAAGTTTCATCGCGAGTTTTATAATGTGATGTTTCAACATTTAACAGATACAAACGCGACACACAAATGTTTAAAATTACTTTAACGTACATTTAAGTGGAAAAACTGAACTGAAGATTTAACATACGTGTTTCAATGTTCCACACATCAGTTTCAAAATTCACATTAGAGCTACGACTGTGTGATTTATTCGGTTAAAAAAGAAAAATCTTATCAAGTAATATTAACATAGAGGTTTTGGATTTTTTTGTTAAATAGAGTCTATTCTAAAAACCCATTAGAGCACCATTCTTTACCCATAATCCATTAGAACTCAATACCCAAATGAACTCGTGGCTTGTAAATGCTAATTCTCCTCTGCGTTTTATAACTGCAAACTGAAAAGGTCTATTAGCAGATTATTTTAAAGAATTTTGCATTACGTGCCTCATTTGCATAACCATTTAATTAATATAAATTTACATGAATTTACTCTTTGATTGCCCACAGGACTCAAATAATAAGATCAAAATGTTTATTTGCTGGTTGGCAACTTAAACCAAACAGCTAGACATAAATTGGAACAGCTCTCAGATTTATTATTTATCAAGTGCATGTTTAGCTCATGGTTTCTCAATTCGTGCTTTCCAGACTCCAAACATATGCTGCTAAAGAAACGCACACGGGCTAATCCTAATATACAGGTACGAGCGCTGATAAAGGTCCAACATCTTAAAATGGCCCTATTGTTCATTTACATGTTAAGCCAATGGTGCCCCAGAATATTGATATAATGAGGACGGCAAGGCTTTGTTTAACAATATGCAAATAAAAGGCATGGAAAAATACACTACTTTTAAGTATACTTAAGTATACTTTTATCAGTTTATGTGGCATAAAAGTGTCTGCCAAGATAAAACATTATACTGACGGCTAAAGTCACTTTTTAAAGTCTGTTATGAATAAATAGTCCAGTGCCTTAAATATCTTTATTTTTGTCTGCAAATAATTTGATTAAGCAACACAGCAGTGTAATTATTTCCATTAAAAAGTTTAATTGATTGACAGTCCTGATTTATACAATATATCTGTAAGAATTTCAGCAGACGTGTGTTTTCCAGTATCAGAAGTTTTAATGATCTTTTAAATGATGTGAGATTGTCATTCTGTTTAGTTTCAGGTGCTGTTTACACGAATCTGAAACATGCAAAGATTGATTCAGGAAGACAGGAAATGAGCTGCAGGAATGGTGACCTGTAAAACTGTGATGCAATGTTTTTCCATAACACGTTCGCCAGGGAAATAATCAAGAAATCTAAAAGGAATACAACAACTCCAGATAGCAAATCCCAAAGCAATCCTCGAAGAATCTGAGGCGTGCAAAGAAGGCGACACATTTTTAGAAAAACATTCATTTTTTTATAAAAATGTTTTCCGTTTCAAACTATCCTAGTTTACTCCTTTTTACTGTTGAAAAGAACAGCGGAATATCCACCACGTCTCTGCAGACTTTTTGCATTTGCTTCTAGAAAGGCAATTTACTGGTGCTCCACACACACACACACACAGACGCCACTATACCTGCCTGGCTGTGCTCTGCACCTGCTGATGTGATTGTTCAGCACTGCCCATCAGTGCACATAATGAAGTGCAAATCAGGCTAATGTGCTCAGTGATGCGCTGGCTTTTAAAGATCAGCTCAAATTGATTTAGTCCCAGCACCACTGAGCCATTAACAAATAATAAAATGGAATATAACAAATATATGTGTCCAGGGATTGAAAAAAACTCATTCCCCACTGTCAGACCGGTGCTGTTTGTTTCATTGGGTCCGAGGAAGGACATTATGGCCCTGTAGCATTTAGGAACACTTACCCAGAAATCTGTGTTTTTCTCTAAGCACAAATGATGTTTGTATTATACAGCTTGAGAAACATTATTAGCAAATTATGCTTTAAAAGACAGAGTGTGCTTTGGGTTTTATGAAGCTTCACAGGTATGCCAAGATAGGAGAAAAAAAGTGCAAACCATCAGCAAAAGAAAATTAAACTTGTAATTTAAGCGCACACAGAAAAGATAAGGAAAAACAATAAATACACTCCAGGCAATTCAGTTATGTTTAGAAGGCATTTGTTTGGAAGGCAAGCTAAAAGCTGCTAAAATGTTGCTGGCATTGTTCCATTTTGAGAATATGAAAGAAAATGACCCAACGTTGAGATCTTTCTAAATGTATCTGTTTGTCTCAATGTTTCCACCCAAGATTAGAGAACAATGAAGGAGCGTGTAGGCGTTGTACGAATGATTTAAAAGTACAAAGCAATTTATCGTTAGCAAACAGCACGTCCTTAAATTGGATTGTCTGAAAACACTTTTTTCGCATAATTTTTCTTTGTTTTCTCCTGAATTACAGTTGTTATCACCATTTGCTCGTGAGCTTTCACACATTGTTAACTTGTGTTGTGTACAGTGCCTCGGGTTAGCGGTTTTGTAATTTACTTTGGTAGCTCTTCAACCCTCACTGAAACTTCACCAGTTCCTCTCTGTATATCTCTATATATTATTGAATAAGGAGGGATGAACCAAATGTGGAATGTGCTATCTGGAGAAATATTGCTTAACAAGCACCAAGATTTTGCTCTGTAGTTTCCTCAATGTTATTAAAACTCTCTCAAGCAGCCGAAAGCATTCTGCTGTACTGTGTCTGTCGTTTGCTTGTGCCCATATATCTTTACAATTTATGATCTAATTAGAGAACATAATGAATAGTCAATGAGTTGTATCCATCCTTATTGAAATATTTTGATGATTGCATAGACTAATTGTTGTGGTAATGACTTTAGATCAACGTAATTTGCATATCTGTGTCTGTTGATTTGTCATTTGCATCTTTTTAGCATTGGTGTTCTATAAATTCATCTCGGCTTTGAAATGCTCTTTTTTAATTTCTCTGTGAAGTGCTGTCAGAGCTCAAGGTTGAAGCAACGTCTTTCGTCTGAACGAAATGTTGCATAAGCGATCACGGAACAAGTAAAAGGAATCAGATTAGTTATAATCTTCTAAAATGTCGTGCGTTGCATTTTTGTTTGTACTCCGAACGCTAAAACTCTCAGCATCTTACTGCAGTTAAACATATTCCCCTGTCAAGTTGCATCTTAAAACAAGTTTAAAATGGTTACAGCTTTTCTCAGTACCATGTTTGCTGCATTGGCCTGTTCTGATTTATTAAAAGGCCGTAAACTGCGACGCAAAAATGGGCCTGTTTTATATCCTCATCGGTCTACTTGGCCCTTGCACACTCATCTCATTGGTCATTCTGTAATCTCTCCAGCAGCCATTGGTGATTATCCCCCTCGACACTTCCAAACCAATTTAAATATCAGATCTTTAAGGGATGATCCACCTTAACCCAGAAACTCCTGTATGATTTGTAATTTTGATCAGCTTGGCATCCAACCCAGGTCAGGAAAGACTTACGCTAGTCGAGCAGTGAAGGTGGCGGGGCCGGCCACGCGTCTCCACGGGGCTATGAAGGATTAGCATGAAGTGGTGCTGATTAAAGGACAACTCAGGCCACTTCCTGCCTGCCTGTGACCTCATTTCTGAAATGATTTACTGGGCATCCATCCCACAACTCGTGTAAGTGCAAGAAAAACTGTACGTTTGCTTTCCCCGGCAGGGAAAACATATTAGTTTGCTTGTCCTACAAAGTGGACTGACTAATACGCGTTTCATTTCTTAATTTTTCATCGCTGTTTATCGTGTTCCTGTGCAATTTTCCTCTGTGTCACATGCATTAATTGGAAAGGGCTGACAGGACTTAATTATGGGGTTAAATCAACTTCCTGTAGCTCATATTGAGGCAGCGTTCCCAGTTATGGTGAACATTACCCATCATTTAGAGTTGGATGTGTGGTGTACTCATCATTTAGATTCAAACAGCCACCCAGCTAACAAATTCAGTCGAGAACGTTTCCCTACCATTTCCATTAACAAAACAATTTTGGTTAAACGTTAAACAAAAATGTTATTTTGAAAGTTTTAAATGTGTAAAATGTTTCTTTTTTAGACATTTTATTAATGGTATTGCTAGGTTATAGAAATATTATTCAAACTTTTTTGAATTCTGTAAACTTTTCAAAAAATTCTTTCTATTCTGTAACTTTTTAAAATGTTCCAGAGACAATCTATGAATAACATTTTTGATACAATATATAATGTTAAATTCTACTAACGTTACTGCAAGAACGCTTTTTGATAATTCTGAATGTTTAGAAAACATTAGACAAATGTTCTGGGAACATTTCCTGTTAGCTGGGTGCAAACTTTAAATTCTACTAAATGGTAGTTGAACGAGCACTAACTGCAGCGTCTGTGGGGCCACTAGCTCTTGTCATCTTCTGATTGGTTCTGTAAATATGTACAGTAAATTGCACAGAATCTGAATTAAGTGGGTTAGACAGGTTTTTGACACTGTTTTGACATTGATTTGTCAAGGCACCATGCACAGGTTTAATGGTTCTTGTCATGAAAGGCTTTATTTTTACTTTCAATTACATTTTTAATATCTTAATCCAGTCTAGATTTCAGTTTTTTCTTTGTCACTGAATAATTTGTCCCGGTGCATCTTGTTGCATTCTCTAAATGTTTTCACAAGTCCAGTTTAATTACGGAATGCCAAAATGAGCATGAAAAAAAACTATTTTAGCACTGTTTACATTTGCTGTCATTTTGTTCTTGAGAAAGAGAAAAAAGACAGAAGATGGGGCAGGTTGACTTAGCGCCCGTTTCAAACCCCAGTCGTAATTCTTGGCAAAAATCGTTGATTTTATCAGACGGTAATGGAAAAATCAATTTGTTAAAAAAATAAAAATCCAAATTATCATATTTATCCCCCTCCACTGTGACATTTTATTACCTTTCAGTGCGGCTTTCAGTGCCATTTTGGTAATAGCATGATTTCATATTTATTGGGGCAGATGCATCTCTGCCCTTTGTTCTGAATCTCTGGCTTGTTTTGAGCTGTTGCCCTTACGGTTGTGTCTCATGCAAATCTTTGTTTTGTCAGTCTTAATTGCAACTTTCATGCAGACGTCTGTGCCGGGGCGAGATGCCCGTCCACATCTGGTGCCGTAATGGAGGTTACGTGTCTTGGACTGAATAAATGTTGTCATGACGACATCTATGACCTCTTTAGAAGCCATGGCTCAGTCAACGTCTGCAAGTGTGCCTGTGATAATTCTAGAATTGGCTCCTCTAATGCGTCGTGCATGAAAGAGGCCAGACTGCTTGGATCACAAGTCTCTGTTTGTCATTTTAGCTACAGTTTCTATATGAAAACAGCAGTGCTTATGATTGCCTGGAGCAAACGTTTTTAATCCCCCGTCCACACGCATGTCAGATCCACAGCTGGCATCTGTCAGCAGAACTTGAGATGGGTCAATACAAGACGTGAGAGGTGGTTTTGAAGTGCCAGACGCCTACATTGTGTATCTGCTCTTGGGGGAATGTTATTTTGTGATAGTAGGTGAATGAGACTGGCTCTGTTCCAAAACCTACAGTAGTGTGCTGCCTTGTTGTCTGCAGCCCACATAGACAGCTTCCTTCTTCAGCGTCCTAACTGAAATAAAACTTGATAAGTGATGTGTGTGTGCATGCAGAAAACTGTTATTATTTCTCTTCATAGAGATTCTGTACAAATGTTGTGACTTAATTGATTTCTGTGGAGTTGCTGTAAGCATGTTTCGATTTGATATATTTATATATCTGTGTGTGTGTGTGTGTGTGTGTGAATGCACTGTCTATGTGTGTATATATATTTATATGTACAGCATATTATATACATACATAAATATGATGTATGGGACATCCTTACCCCTAAAGGATACATGCAATGCTGTCTTTAAATTGGAAACAATGATTTTGTCTTTGAGAGCACACCATGATGCCTTAAAACACTTTACTTTTTTGATATATATGATATATAAAGTTAAAAAAGTTCTACTAACTTTACTGACATTATTAATAACTTTGAGAGAACTTTGTGAGAACGTTCTGAGAATGTTCCCTGTTACCTGGGTTGGCTGGTTTCCATTCTGTCTGGACCTGGAGTTAGTGGCAGTCTGTTTAATGGCTGCTGTGATCTCAGCATGTAGATGAACTCCACATCTTCTCATTTGAAGTCTTCAGGTTATTTGCTCACTTGATGTTGACTGTTTTTACCCTTTACTGTCGTGTCCTCTGAACTCTGCGACTGTTTGTCCATGCAGAGACCGTCTGAGGTTTTGTCAGACTGTTTCTGAATCGTTTCTTTCAAAAGAGAAAAGGAGAAAGAAAGTGTGTGTTGTCATCCCCTCTCACCTTAATGAAATGCTTGTTAACTTCTCTTTCATCTGCCCCATCAAATTTTATTAGTTTCCTCTTCAACTTCCCGGCTGAAAATCAAATCTGCAGTTCTGTGCAATCTGTTCTCCCTAAAAGAATTAAGTTAGTTTTGTCAGAAAGGTTGAGACTAAAACTGAAACTGCATGTTTAAAAGTTTTTACCCCAAAATTCTGATCATAATTTTATCACCCCCATGTTGATCCACACATGCATGTTGCTTCCTTTTAAAACATAACAGACTGAGTAACTGTCATTGTACAGACAAGCATTGATTGATAAGATTCTTAAATAATTTCTACTTTGTTTTCCACTTTAAAACATAACAGCAAAAGTTTGGAACAACATGAGGGGCGAGTAAATAATTTCTTAACAAGCTTAAATTTGTGGGTGAGCTCCTTCGTTAGAAGCCAAATTCAAAGAAAGATCTGCTGAAGTTCTGAGCAGCTTGTAGCAGCCACATAAAGACTCACAGAATTGATTCATCTCAGCTCTGATAAGAGGGCACGCAATCCGTCCAAAGACGTATCTCTCATGCTCCAAAGTAACTAGCTTTAACGCAGGGTGCAGGATTTAAAGGGTATTTTATAGTATCTCATTATCGGCTGCAGAGTGCCAGCACTGCTGTTATGCCAAGACCGCATTGAGGACTAGCGCGGCGTTATATATAGTTATGTTAATCTGATTCTGCTGTATAAGAGTGAGGTTATGATCAGAGCAGAATCATTAAGCTGCCCGAGTCTGAACACACTTGAACTGTCATTGTCAGACAAGATTTTAATCAGCACGAAGTTCAAAGTTGTGCCGGTGTCCTTGCAGCCTCGACGGCGTTCCTTTAGCCGTGCGAGACATCGGACAGTCACAGAGCAGCGATTCCGAGGAATAATACATAAGCCCTTAAATAGGAAATTAGATGGGAAATAATTCATATGAGGTTAAAGCGAAAATTCTGTTATTCTGTTTGATATACGCAATTGGTGTGGAAGAAAGTTCCTGCTAGCTGTCCTTGAGTGATGTGTGGTTTTTTTTTTCCACAAAATGAGATCATCTACAGGTCTTTTTAAGATGTTTCGTAACTGCTGAGATAGCTACAAAAAAAATCAAAGTCCATTGGCGTTGTGTTTAGCTTGATGTGAATTTTTAAGGACTTAACATTTTAAGTTTAGACAAGCTAAAATTGTCTTTAGGATAACAATGTTTCCCTAACATTTCAACAAAACCTGTAAAAATGTTATTTTGAAGGATGTTCACAATGTCCACAGGTTTTTAGTAGTTGTATTTACGTTATTGATTGAGTATGTTCCTGTTAGCTGGGTAGATGTGTTATATGTTTTTCATTGTAACAAACATTGTGTTGCAGAACATACAAGAAGCTCATTTTTGGTCGTTTAAATAGCCAATAGGCTTTAGTTTATGCCACACCCATGAAATATAATTGGCTGCTTGCTATTGCTAGTCGGTTGTAGGCATGTTGGCATAACAGCTACTGTAATATTAAACAAATATGTGCTAAAAGTTTGTCTTTCAGAAGTACGCCAGCACTCAGACATGGACCATGATCCACGAACCTCCATATAAGATCTAGCATACGTTTATCTCCAACCCATTCTAGTCTCCCTTTGTACCATCTGTCTTCAGCTGTGTTCTCAAAACCCTCTCCTCTCCGTCTCCGTGACAAATCTGAGAAACACCAGTGCACTTTCCTTCTCATTGATTAGAAGAAGCGGTGAGCTTTGCTGCATCAGACTCATTAATGGGCTCCATTAGCTTGGCTCCCCAGGCGTGGCGGGGGTGAGTTAGTCTGATGGTAAACACAGATGCGCTTGGTGAGGCAGGTGACAGCTCGTCTCTCTCAGGGAAGTTGCTAATAGCAGTCACAACAGGGACCCGTTCAATCAAACTCTTTTCTGTAGACATCTCCTCTTTTCTGGCAAATGATGACCAGAGGACGCTGCGAGAAATGAACCTCTACAATTCCCGAGATCTTTATCTGCGCGTTCGGGATAATAATAGATGGGAAATTCGAGCGACCTGTGCTATCAAACCGCTGGTCTTATAGCTGCGTATCTGAGACAGATTCGAGACCGGGGCGAATCTTATTTCCTGTGGATTAGGGTGTTGTATCGCGGCTCATTACAGCATTAGAGCAAATAGCAGGGGTGGATGTCTGATAAGCGCTGAAATTCGAGCAGCGTGATTGGGTGAACGCTCGCCTGACTCGCTGCTTCAGGACTGCACGCTCGTGATACGGTTAAACCTGATAATTAAGAGCCTATTTTGAATATTCAAAAGGAATTTGTTTGTCAGTGTTATGAATTGATATGAAAGCTGACATTGCATTACTTAAAGCTGAAGTACTGTACATACCTTAAAAATGAACAATAATGATAGATCATTGTTCTTTCAAAACAATCTTTTTACCTTATTCACAATGGTAAGTTTATAAAGTGAGTTTAAATGATTTATCATTTAAGAGGTCCTGCAACTTTATGTTTTAAACAGAGATGGAAGTAGAGAGGCGAAAATTGGCAATTGTAGATGCACAATGTCAGCCAGCCAATTAGTATCACAGGCTGGAGTTCAGGAAGGGTCTGTGCATAGCAAACGTGGATGTGCTTGGCCTGAGCTTAACATGTGTTTCTATCAGAGCTTCACAGAGGTGTTGGAGAAAAGCTCCAGGTTCGGATATTAGCCTGTCCTCCATCCCACCAGGGACACCAGCTAATCACTGCCTCATTATTCCAGCACAGAGAGGGAGAGAAAAAGAGAGAGAGATAGAAGGAGAGAGGATGAGAAAGCGATGTGTGTGTTCGCTGTGTTCTCGTGTAATACAAGGAAGCACTAAAAGGCCGTGTAGAGATTAGCTTAGTCTCACGAAGGCTACGAATCTGACAGCGTTAATCTCATTTCCCATTTGCCATGTTGTCATGCCCCAGTACGTTTAACGAGGGTAATAATGAAAAGAAGAGAACCAGACTCATTAATTAAATTAGCTTCCTTATCCATGTATCTCTCCAAGTCCACTTATCACGGCTCTGATTGGCTTCAACCTCCTGGATTTCAGTCGGGCAAAAGCCAGATATCGTTCATTTCGTTTCAAATTGCCTGGCCGCGCACGAAGCACAATTTCTTTATTCTGTAATTCGGTTTTGCTGCAGGGTATGAGGAGGTCATTTTGGCCAACAACGGCCAGGAAAATGTTCTCTCCGAGGCAGGCGGGACCCAGTCAGGAGCAGAATTTAGTTCTGATGGACCTGAACTGGAGGAAATTAGAGAGCATGGGGGAAAAAAAGAGACATTTTACCCTTTTGAAGCTTTTTGGATAATTCACCAAAAGCGCAACCTTGAAAGTCTTTTTTATTTCACCTGTATTTTAAAATGCACTTGCGTTTTTCAGTCTGTCTCATACCCGCTGTTGTGCAGAAAGCTATGCAGGAGAGATTTGTCCTTCAGTAACATTCATGCAACTTTTACACCTGTTTCACCCACTCAGAGTAACTAACCGCAGGGACACACGGACGTCATTTCTGCTTGCAAAAGAGAAAATAGAGATTTCATTTTACTTATTTATTTAAATTTACTGAATGAAAAGATGTGTAATGCATATATTAAGACTTTTTCCAACAGTAGTTGCATTTAATTTTGGCAGAGGCTTATCCAAAGCAACTTACAATCTATTCAAGTGATACATTTGATCCAGTTTTCCCTGGGAATCGAACACAGAACCTTTTGCGCTGTTAACACAATGCCCTATTAGTTGAGCTACAGGAACACAATTGGAAAAGCTAACATGTTGCTTTAGTAAAGCCCATAATGCAGCAAAATGTTTGATATAAAAATTTTGCGAGCGTGTGAGTGTCATTATTGTGTCAGTGCAGCTGGAGATGGTGTCACTTTCAAACACCTCTCTTAAAGGTCAGCTTTGTCCAGGGGCTGGTTTGACACCCTTCGTTTAATCAGATAGCTGTGAGGCGTTTAAAATATCTTGCCCGTTTCTTTCTTTGCGCTGTCTCTCCTTTCCTACTCTCTCTCTCTTTCTTTCTGTCACTGAAAATGTTTTTTTAAAAGTCTGAATAATTTATTATAATTTATGTTGTGTATGCTGAATATGTGATGCATCGTAAATGCACACAAATAAATAATATTCTCACACTTTTTGACAAGATTGCAACTTGACAATTTTTGATTGTTCATTTTCCTCACGCGTGACATGTCTCATAATTCAATTATGTAATTTATAATTACAGTTATTCACTGACACTTCTGTCTCATTCGCACCCAAATACACTTACTTCAATAAAACATTCATGGAGAATTGTTGGTCATGATTGTAATGATGCCACAGCTGAGGGGCACATTTAAAAATGCAAGAGCTTTTAAAAATGCAATAATTAATAATTTTATGATGGATTTTTATATTTTAACATTAGCAGTGCGGGTCCAGGACAAGAGTAAAATAATAAAGTCTGTACACAAAAAAGCTTTCCAAAGGTTTCCAAGGTTTAATGTGACCTTTACAAAATGAAGAGAAATAAAGTTGAAATCTGTTAGTTGTAATTAAATGAGTACAATTGTTCCGTTGTTTTAGGTAGACGCCAATTTGGTGCCAACCAATCAGTGAATAGCATCTATCTTCCAGTCCAAATATGGATATTTCCTGTCTGGTTTGAAGACAAAGCTCTCTGTATTTTTTATATTGTTAACACTGATATCAACCATGTCCATAGACACGGCAAAGGAGAAAGTGAGTTAAAGTAGAAAATCCAGTCAGAGGCTCCTTCAAATGTGAGCCTTGACATTTTACTCCTCTGATATCATTCTTCCTTTGACGTGTGTGGATGTCTCATCACAGCCCGGGAAGATCTAAAGCTCTCGCACCTGTTGGGAATGAGCGCTGGCCTTTCGTGTAAGATCGTCTTGCTCACTGGCAGGTAATGGCTCAAAGCTTGAATGGCAGGAACCTCTGTGATGGTGATGTCACAGGTTTAGCTGCAGTAAAAAGCCTGGCACATTGAACCCGGGCTGGAATGCTGGGAGATTATCCAGCCCCCATCACTATTGCCAAGTACTTGAGAATCTGTCTATCAATTTTTAATGGGAGCTCCTTTCCAGTTAACGGGAAATGTTCTCTGAACATTGGCTAACACTCTCTAAATGTCTCTTTAAAGTTATCAAAATTGTTCTTGCAGTAACGTTAGTTGAACTTTTTTATTGTTGTATATCATAGCTGTCAAAAACTTTATTTTGAAGTTGTAAGTGGAACGTTTTAAAAATGTTACATAATTAAAATGTTTCAATAATGTTATATGCAATATAATGTCTAAAAATTGGATGTTTTGAATGCTCCAACAGCAAATAACATATGTTACTTTACATTACAGAAACATTACAGGAACATTCTTACAACCTAAAATTAAAAGCTTGTTAGCTGGGATTGTACCCCGACTGGCACACTGGGAGAAAATCCAGCCTCCATCAGTATTAGCTGAGTACTCAGAAATCTGTCTATCAATCTTTAATGGAAACTCCTTTTCCATTCAGCCAGCCTTTATATCAAGACCATTCACTCTCTGCCTGCCATCAAGCTGAAGATGAAGGTCTCTTTTTAATTTTCTTCTCGGTTGCAGGCCACGTTAATACACTCGTGCACCTTCCCAGGTCTCTGCAAACTCATTACCATGTCAGTAAAACACGCATACTAAAGATGAACGTTCTCAACATAAGTGTGCCAGTCTTCTAGGGTGGGGTGATGGCACAAGTGTTTGTTCTGAAAGTAAACATGAAACCTTATATCTCAGATGTTGCACTTTCAGAGCTCAGGAGATCTAAGTTAGTCTTTCTTTAAATAGCACTTTGTCTCTAATATTTCTCCTGTTGTTTCTTTATAAATGTGACAGTTGTTTTTACAATAAAGACATAATATAATTAATGTGGGTGGTGTACCTCAGATTGGTAAGAAATGTTCCATTTCATTAATTTCAAAAGAATTTATTTTAGATTATATATTGCAAATCTGAGTACTGTTTGCAACCTTGATATTTGAGATGCTTATTTGTGTTTGTTCTTGCATGAGGGCATTTGCACAGTTTTAAATGGATGAATTATTTAGTCGTTGTCTCCCCACACCCCCATTTATTTATTCCCTCTCACTTCAGGTCTTTTGTCAATCACTAAACTCAGTGTTTGCTAATAGGGTCTTTTATAGCAATTAAATTCTGTTTGGGGGGTGTTGGAATAATCGACACCCCAGGCTATCTGCACTGGCCCTGTTTAGATGTGTGTGTGCAGGTGCTGTATGTTTGTGTCAGTGTAATATATCATAAATGATTCCTCTCACATGCTAAGGGCTTTAAAATCAGCTCGGACAGTTAAAAGACTGCATGTGTTGAATCTAAGTTCATGTTTAGCATTGTCTCTCCTCCCATTTTGTGCCATTTTCCAGAGGTTGTGTTCACATAACAACAAAATAGTGTAGTCAGTCCTGTTTTACAATGCTAACTTTGGTTGTGCTCCGAGGAACAGTCTTAAAACATTGGCTAACATTGTCTAAAAGTTGATCAGGTTATCAATAATGTTAGTAAAACTTTTGTAAATGTTATTTATCATATATATCAAAAGCATTATACTTAGGTAGTGAAATGTTTTAAAAACATTTCATAACCAAACAACTATTGGAATGTAAATGTTAGGAAACATTCTTACAACCTAAAATTGTTAGCTGGGTTCACACTCGATTTGGTTTTGAACGCCAGTAACTGCTGCATTCTCTAATTGAAGTGACTTCAATGTGACTGTGTGTCATGTTTACTTTAGTCACTGTCACTATGGTTACAGACGGTATTTGTTATTCTGTCGTGGAATAGAAAATGAATTGACTTCAGTTTTGCGTTCACACAGGCCGCATTATCATAAAGGCAGCACTGAATACCAAAACCTATATAGTATCTCTTACGATCAAAAGATTAACTTACTCTATAATAAAAGTCTTTCTTGATGCGAATTTGAGTCAGCACGGTCCACAAAAGCACTGTTGCTCATTCTAGACGCCTACCGAGGGAATTCAGGCCACAATTATGAGCCTTGCGGACAGCTGAATGCAGGGGTAAACACGACAAACACAACACAAGCTCCAAAACCTGTCACAGCATGTGATTTGTGACGAATACTGGAATCATCTTTGCTTGTACATGCCTCACTTTCATAATGCCGGAGAATCGAGGGAATTTACTCGTGTTATTTTGGAGAACTGCCACAGGGTTTGACGAACTGTCAGGGTTTCCGACAGATCTTCTCGATCTGATATTACAATCCATCTCTGTCAGTCTTATACGCTGCCTCACTCTCTAGCCGTCTCGCTGACACTCATATCACATTGGTAAATATTACTTTAATTGATACTCGTCTTGTTTTAAAATTAATGAGCTGGCGTGTGCTGGTGTAAAGGGAAGAACATCTCTCTTTAAATTGGTTTGCAGCCTTCATTGCCGCTCTCTTCAGAAATCATATTAGCCCAACCAATCTCATTTAAATCTTCCATTCCCTAATTAACCCTTAACGGCTGTATCGTGCTGCTCGCAAATGAACTTTTTGTAGTTTTTTAGATGGATAATCAGAGGTTTGTGTCCCTGTGAATATGACTGTGGCTTGACTAGCGGGTATTTATTTTGATTAATCAAAAAACAATCTAACCAAGAGACTGCGTGTAACGGGAAAAGGATAATTGCAAATAAAAACATATTTTTAACTCTATTATATAAAATTCAAGTGTTATATAAACAGCTTTTTATTTACTAAACACAATTCAAGTGTTTAAATAGGATTCTATGCAAAATTGCCACTACAATGAATAGGACCTGGATTATTAAATTATGATGGTGGGCCCTGCAGTGTAAAAATGCATTTAATCGTCACCCTATTCACAAGACCTGGGACGATTTTCCTGCTGGTCCACCCCCTTAATAGTGGCATTAATATTAATGTACAATTTCTGTGCTGGGTTGTGATTGTTGCCATTGTTTACCAAGAACCAACTCACCTAGCAATTTAAGGTTGTAAGAATGTTTCTGTAACATTTCCATTAGGTAACAGAAACATTATTTTGAAAGTTCTAGGAACATTCAAACACATCCAATTTTTAAACATTGTAATAATGTTCTGTAATGTTTTAAAGCATTCCACTACCAACCTAAGAATAATGTTTTTGATATTTGTAATATATAATGTTAAAAAAGTTCTACTTATGTTACAGCAAAAACATCTTTTGAGAACATTTAGGGAATGTTAGCCAACATTTTAACAACACTCCCTGTTAGCTGGGAACCCATTGGAATAAAAGGGTTTTATCCCTTGACCCAAAACGTGTCTGTGGATATTTTATCATTCAGCGCTCAGGGTTTTTATTGCTTTTCAGAGCAGGATTTTTTTATAATGTGAGTATTTAACTTTTTTGTGACTGTTTTGTGACCTTCTGGAGTTAAAAAACCTCAGTGAATTAAATTTGCTGTAACTGCATGTGGGTCTGTGTATTTAAAATTGTGAAGTTGAGTGTGTAGTTACAGTAAGGACGAAGATATGATCAAAACTCCACATGATATTCAGAATAAACCAGCGGTAAAAATAGCTTGCGGTTTAAGCAGCGTGAAAGCTTCAGGGTTACAAATGCTCAGTTGGAAATAACATGTTAGCAGAGAAAAAAACACAAGAACAGCAACTAACAATATTTAAAGGTATGTTTGCTTTAGTTTCAACTTGAAGTTTTGTTAGTGTTTAAAATGTTGCGGCTAGTGTTTCAGGACTACAGAAATCACATCAAGCATGTTACGTATGTGTTCTTTAAATATCCTTGATTACAGAAATGTGTCACCTTTATAAAAATAACTATAATTGCAGCTTATAAAAACAATGTACAAGTGTTTAAAAAGAGCCAATAAGCAATGTGTTTCTTCTTTTCCTGAGAGAATCAGATTTTTTCGTAACTTATTTATTCAAACTACCTTGTGCATACTTGTGCAGCTACCTTAGTGCATACTTGGGCGTCATTCATGTGAGCAATTTTGTTGCCACCAGTTGAGCTTTTATAATACATGGTATGTTGTAGTGAATTGTGCACAGGTTAGTATATTACAATACTTGTGCCATTAGCTGGGTGGGGAAAACATGCCACTTACCGGTTTGGTCTAGGGACAAATGCAGACTGAAAAAGGAACAGCAAAACGAAAAGATGTAGAAAACGGGGCCATTTCTAATTACATTTGGTTTTGAGTTTTTGCGATAACATCAGTTCCATTATTTTCTGCATTTGAAATGCGCCGCAGCCCGGCTGCAGCATCTTGTCTCTGATTGGCTGAATGCAGCTGTTGGACCAATCTTTAGAACAATGGGAGACATTCACAAGAACATGTTGTACCTTTCCAGTTTTCTCTTGGGGCGTGTGGTGGCATTATCTGTTTTTGTAACTTTGGCATTGACTGAATCTATTTCTGTATCTGCATAGAACCATTGGTGGGCGGGGCTTAAATAGGAAGTGTGTAACAACTGAATGATTAAGAAATATAATGACCGTTTTCGTATTTCAGTGAGTGAGTATTGGAAACAGATGTGACAGAACTTCCTCTCATGTTCACACAGGGTCACTTTGAAGGACGGTGTGGCGTTTCTGGGGGCGAGAACCAGCAACCCTGTTCAGTGGACGATCAGTCAGGATGTTCGGAGCGAGGGGCACAGAGTGGTCACCCTGCACTGTCGCAGAAAGGAAGCCAACTTCGGAAAAAGGTCAGCAAATGTTTAGTCTGTCTGTTTATATATTTCATTAACACTTTAATTTTTACCACAAGGTGCAGTTTTAATCTTTAACCCCTATAGATTCAGAATTGTTTCCTTTCTTTGAATGAAAAAGTCCATTCATGCCCAGTTAACAGGGAACATTCTCTGAACGTTGGCTAAGGTTCTCTAAAAGTCAAAAAAGTTACTAAAAGTGAGTAAATTGCAGTAACATTAGTAGAATTAGAACTTTCAAAAGAACATTTGTAATTTTTTTTACTTGAAACGTTCTGTAAACGTTAATGGAAACATTCTTGCAACCTAAAATTATTAGCTGGATAAGTGGAAGGACAATGATGGACTTTCATTTGAAGTTTTTCTCAGTTGGTTTATGACACTTAAAAATGTTTGTTGTAAATGTTGTTAATTTAGTGAAGTTTTGGGCAACAGAAGTTTCTAATAAACTAGCATTTACCAAATGTCTGTTCCTTTAATCTTCTCTGCTGCTTTTAAACACAGACCCTCTGGAACCGGCAGCATCATATACTACAGTACCGGAATATTTTGCGGCCCCCCCGTCTTTCAATTCTTCACTCAGAGGGATTAGAAAGCCATTGACTGACAGCTGTGCTCTCGACCCTTATAGGTCCCTCATCCCTTTCTGATTTGCATATGCAAATGATCCTAATAGACACGCCCCATTCAACCCCTATTAAAACGCTGGCAGGTTTTTATGCTAGAATGAGACGGGGAAATAAAACATCTGCGTTACTGAAGTGTAGATTTTCTTGCTTTGCTGTTTCCCTACCAAACGACAGATATGTCAGTCATTTTCAAACGTGTCAGTTCTTATAATGTCACGCAGTGGGAGGCGACGGACAGCATCGACAGAGACTTTATACACTCATTTTCAGGCGAAGGAATAAAAACGATGAACATTAACAGAATTTTCTTTCCTTGCCTGTGGAGTTTTATATAAATCATATTCTAATAAAGAACAGTTATTTGATTATGCTCTCATTGAAATTCCTTTTCCACCTAATGTGTGGGTGTTTTGAAAAGATATTCTTGTTACGGTGACAAGCTTCACCTAATTGTAATTTTAGTCCCGGGCAAACTGAAAAATTACATTTTTGGTTTACAGGGGCTTTTAAAGTTTTATGATCCGTGCGCATGGCAGAAGTAGTTTACGACTGCATCAAAAGTACTTACAGAAATCCTTCCAAACCACTAAAATCTGGAGAAACACCCACAAAAATTTGAATAAAACTCACTTTTTTGTGGAAACACCCAGCGCATCGCTGCACAAGCAACACCTCGTCCCAAGAGCTTATGGGTAAAGTTACGCTTTCTGCGTCTGAAACCTGCCAATAAAACTTTGAAATTACTGGAGGCCCCAGGATCTCGCCGGAGGAGTGTTTTTGTAAATGAGGTTTATAAGTTGGGAGGCGAGAAAGTTCTTTAAAGGTTGCTTCAAAGGTCAGGAGATTATGATTATGTTTAAATTACAAAGGTACTTGAACATGTGCTCACTCCAGTCCACAGGGGGCAGATGGAAATGACCTATTGTACTTCCCCCCTGATTTGTCGAGCTCTCCACTTCCACTAATGAATCTTTTCATATTGCACTTTTTTATGTGCTAATTTTAAACTTACTTTGTATGTTTATTATTTCAGCTACAAAGTTGAGAAGACAGGAACTCATTTTTTAATTTAAACCTGCATTTTTAATTTTTTTGTTACCTAATAGAAATGTTAGGGAAACGTTCTTACTACTTAAAATCGTTAGCTCACCTAAAACTAAAACTTTTTGTAGTAGATTAAAGTGGATGCTTTGGGTTTGGGTTAAAACACCAGGTTGTAGATTAATTCAGGCCTTCATAATTGCTTCACTGCTGTAAAATCTAATTGGAATTTTAAAATTGTTGTTGTGATTTAGTCAATTTGTAAAAGTTGGTAATTAGTTACAATGTAGGTGATAACACCTTCTGTCTCTCTCACTGCGGTGCCATTTTTTTGATATTCCTCTCAAACGGTGTGTGAAATGAGAGGATCAGTTACTCCAGGAAGAAGCAGATGCGATTCCAATGAATCCCTCATGCGGAATCCACCCATCCACAGCTTTGTCCCATCCTGAAAGTAAACAAGCTCTTCTCTCTACCAGAACAACATAGCAAGACTCAAACGTCTTTATAAGAGGTGCTGAAGAGCAGCGTTGGGGAGTATTTACATTTGAGCACCTCCGTGCATTTGCATGTTTGATTTCCCTAGAAATCGAACCCACAACCTTGTCGTTGCAAGCACAGCACTTCACAAAATTGAGGAATTTTTTTTTAAATAAAATGTTGCATTACTCGTTAAGTAAGTATATTGTTTTATTTATTATTTAACAAATAATAACAAATAAATTGAAAGTAATTTGTTACCTACAGAAAACTGGGTATAGATTTATCAAGTAATGTTTTACAATATTTGTCATTAATGATCTTTGCTTGCTATCTTTTACCCGGCAGGTATCAGATTTTGCTGCTTTGTGGCAAAGTACAAGTTTTTGGGATGACGTCAGTTCTGAAGTTGAATGGCTCATGTTATCATGGGTAAAGAGGCTGTAATTGGGCTTTGAGTGCTGTGTCTGCCCATGTTGCTCACTGTTTTGTGCTGGTATTGATTTAGCAGTGGGAATGGCACTTGTCGAGGTGCTCAAAGCGCCCCAGCAAGGCATCTAATCCTGGGGTTGGAGTTCTGCTCAAATGGGGCAGCCTATAATCCCCCATACTGTCGGTGGCGCGGAATGATTCCCGGCTTAAAAACGAACACGAGACTCTTTCATCAAGTTATTTATTCTTTTCATTGGGACTCCGCAGCAGGGATTAGATTGAGCCATCTTGTCTTTTGTTTTGAGTTTGTTCTTTCTTCTCTTAGGCAGCCGCTGGATCGATGGAGAGGTGGAGTCTCAGGTGAACAGACTGGCTCTTCCCTCCCTTACTTTTCTCTTTCTTCGATGCACTACAATCTCATCAAAGCGTTTCTGATGGGTCACGCCTGTTCTGGCGTCTGTCCCTGCGCAACTTTTAATCATCTCTCCCTTGTTTTCATGGTTGAAGTAAATAAGCCATTTTCCTTTCTTTGTATTTTCCTTGTATTTATTTGTACGATTTGCTCTCGCTCTCTACGACAGTCTGACGCGATTGATTGCCCGCACACTTCACTTGCAGAGATGTCGGACGCCTTAAGGACATCAAACGTGGTTTGGTTTGAATTCAAACTGCAGCCTTTCCCCAAAGGTGTGGGATTTAAATTCAACACATGCTCATCAGCACCCATCTGTCAGAGATCTCGCGGCTGCCCGTGTTTAGATAAGAAATCTCTGAAAGCGTGATGAGCAGCAGTAGAAAGAACGATGAACGGCAAAACAAACATGTGCCCGTCAGACGCTCACGACTGCAAGTGTATTTTAATAAAAGAATCAGACGTCTACAAAGACAATCATGCTAAACAGTTTCTGAATAAATAACACCAAACGGAGAGTTTCAAAGCGGCCGGAGCTCGTCTCCACACTGCTGGCCTTTCCTCTGCTTGATTTCATTAAAGCTGTTTGTCTGGGCCACTTAATCTTAAAGCTGATCCAAAGTTGACCCTGCCTTGACCTCGCCTCTTACCCTCTGCCTCGCAACCTCATTAATGTGCCAAGGACACTATTGCAGTTTTTTTCCCTGCGCACACGCTTTCTTGCGCTGTTGCCTCTTTGTCAAAAGCATCGGCCCACAGGTCAGCGCGCTATTGAGTTCTGTTAGTATCTGTTCGTAACAAACTCTCTTAGCGCTGTCAGAAACCCCAGGAGCATAAAGGGCATCCTGGACACGTATGAAGTGTGTTTGATAGTGTTGTAGCGCTTGTCTCTATACTTACAGGTCAGAGCCAGAAAATGTTTTGGCGTGTTTTTTTCTCCATTTAGTTCACTGCAGTAGTTACATGTCTTTGTTGTCAAGGTGCTGTTTGTCATCCCTTGTGGCTCTGAAAAGTGTTGTTCTGACTTCTGACAGTTGTATTCTGAGGAGAAACATGTAGCTTTTGGAGACAACTCTGAACATTTCAGTATGTTGTTCTCATCTGTGTTATCTGATATGTCACAAATAGGTTTTAGGGGTTAATTTTTATTTATATGTGTGTGTGTGTGTGCGTGTGTGCGTGTGTGTGTGTGCGTGTGTGTGTGTGTGTGTGCGTGTGTGTGTGTATATATACATGCATACATACATACATAGACATATATACATATGTTTTGTAAATTATATGTAAATTTAAGTAAATTAAATATTACTCTTACATAAGACAACAATCATATACTATTGAATAAAAACTTTTTAAAATGACATAATTGATAAAATAGGTTATATATTAAATAACCTTGTAGTTAGTCCTGTTTTTTGGATAATCCTGTAAATTACCATCATCACATTTGACTATTTTCTCTTATCATTTGGAACTTGCTGGACATAAACCAACAGATGAAATTATTCATAACAATTGGATGATAGTCTGGCGTGAGTGCAAAAACAGCATTCACGTTATATAACACTTAAATGAAAATCAAGACTTGACAAAGATAAAATTTATGATACACACACGAAACTGCACATTAGTTGAATTCTGTATTATGTATTGTGTGCAAGTTGATGTAAATGTATTATGTTATTGCCTAGCAACCATAACATCTTGGCAAAACAGGAAGCAGAGTTGTACCGATCTTCATTTGAGTTATTTATAACAGTTACCACATTTATAGTCACATGGTTTATATAGTCATCCTTCCAGCCCTAATAAGTATAGGTGAAACAGATAGAACATATGGTTCTTTAACATAACATATGGTAACATCTAGTTCTATAGAATATATAGTGGATATGTTTGAACATGAAAAAAATTAAGTAAACTACTTCTTTTTTCAAGATATTGTTCTAAAATGTGGGCATTTTTTTTGCCATTCTTGATTTGTTATTTAAAGTATTGGAAATTATTCAGGAAGTAAATTGAAAAGAAATCAGGAGACACTTGCAGGATTCGAACCTGCACCCTCCAAATGAGTACCACAACTTAACGTGTCTACGGTGTGTGCACTTAACAGTCTTGTATTAGTGAAGACTCCCCATTGCTGACATTTTCCTTTCCTACAGCGCTATGTCCTCATCTGAAGTTGAATGCCCTTTAAGAACAGAGAGTATTATTTCTGTCTGTATCTTCGGCTGCGATAGAATACGAGGCCACGGAGACTGTGGCACTTCTAGTTGGTGTTAGCGATATGAAGTGCTGCTGGGATGGTTCGGATTAAATTGCCACCCTGGATTTGTACACTACGTCTTATCACATGAGACCAGCCCAGCCTCACTGACAGCCCTCTTTACTGTCTCCAGGCTCTCAGTTGGCAAAACAGCCACCAACCCCCGTGTTTCTCTGCCCGATAAGATGGGGAGGAGCATACGGTCCCGGGTGAGAGAGGTGGGTTGAAACACATAAGAGATTACAGATGCAGCCAGTATCCCTATATAAAGTTTAAGTGGACACTGTAGAACTAACTAACCAATTATCTTCTGTTATCGATCAAGGTTTGTGGAGTTTGGGGGCGGGCCAGAGCAGCTGATATAAATCATAGTAACAGATTTAAACCCTTCTCTTAAGTTAGGGTGAGGGAGGACCAATGTTTATCATTAACAATGACAGAGCTTGTAAATAATTTTTTCCCCCATTTTTAATTTATTCCATAGCCGTACCGACATACCCGGCGACTCGTTTACGATTGCGTAACTGCTCAAGGCCACGCTAGACATTTAAGATTCATACGCCACTCCCACAAATTAAATAACGTGTTAGCGATGCTTAAATCCGCACGAGTGTTGCCATGCTTTACAAATCCCCCTTTTTATTGGGGATGAGAGCTTGTCATATCAGCATTAGTGCGCGTGGAGATACAGGCACAAATAACGCAAGAGCAGTAGACAGATTACGATGAATTAATATGTAAATGCTTATTACAAATGACTGTGTTATGCACACGGAGGAATATGCAGGCGTGAGAAATGTAATAACTTTGCTAGCGATTTGACCAGTGGACTTGCAAAGCTTGTTTGTTTGTTTTTTTACTTTAGATTATATGTAAACGAATTTTGATGTTTACACAAATATGACACAGCACTTATCTTATTTTATATAAATATTATTTATAAATATTAAGCAATACTGTAATATTTATATTACAATAAATAAGATTTCGCCATTTATACAGTCAGATCAAAGTCTTAGTAAGTTTGTGTTTTGCAATGTTCTTTGCATTGCTTTAAAAAACAATTTAAATTGTACAGTGACCAGCATATTTTGTGTTTTTTATTTGTTCCTACTAAATGTTGTTTGCTTACTGTTTTCAGTGCTTTAGTCAACAAATTCTCAGTTGCTACAAACAGGGTTAGTCAGATCAACAAGTCAATTAAAGTTCATTTAACTCTGTGATCAGTCAGTCCGTTTTCCCCAGTTTGACACATTTGTGCTGCATTACTGTATAGATCAAACCGAATGGTTGAGAATGTAATAGGAGGTCATTACCTCGTATTTTGTCATTTATTTTGTTGTAGTTTCATACTGTCTCACGCTTGCTCGGAGAAAACACCCCTGGCTTTGATTTTCACACGCAAACTGGTACATAAATGACACACAAACAAACATGCATTTTCATTATTCCATTAAATAGATTTAATCGCTTAGATTATGGCCTGATGTAGGACTCTGCCTTAATAGTTAAATTTCAGCTGACGTTTGCACAAACTGCCCATTAAAATTTCTTCATCTCTGCGATACAGCAGCTGTGGTTTGGCCTGAATTGCTCTTAGAGGCGTGTTTGATTTAAGCCCAATTTACTGTCCCGCATATGAGGCCCGTGGCCTTGCGTTTAAGACCGTCATTGATTAAATGTCCGTGTTGGTGGATCCGTGTAAATTATACTCTTCCCTCAAACCATGATACCTCAAAGGCAAAGTCGTGGGTTTGCGTTTATGCGCAATATTCACTCGTGGCTTGGGAAGGCGTTGTGTGCTATTATAGTAATGATGTTTGCGCTGAAACGTGAGAAGTTTTTTGATGTTCCCTTTTCGCAGCTCCTAAAATAAACACGGCCCGCGCGCTCCTGGTTGCCAGCGTGAGCGCGTTTTCAGTAATAAAACATGCATGCTATAATATGTTAAAATGTCTTCTCTTTATGCTGGAGGTGCCGTTTCTTCTTGATCTCCTATTGACTGTCTTTCTCCTCTCGGGGGAGGCAAAGAGAAACGCAGCCTCCAGCCCCGTCAGTTGCGCGACGCTTTCCATAATAAAGCCTCCGGCCACTGTTTGCGCACCCGGAGAACGATTCATTAATTTAGGTAAAATTGTACAAGCGGTTCTGGCGCTGCGTGCACATTCGTAATAAGCTTATGAATGCGGTGCTGCAGAAATCTGCATATGTAAAAACACACATCCCCGAATTACATCTGACTTTGCATGAGCGCATTCATCAGCGCAGGGATGGATCCGCTGTGAGCTGGAAAGATGCGGGTCCGCCACTCGGTGCCGTGGCTCAAAACTCGCCACTCGCCCCTGACTAGGCAAAATGACATTATAGATGTCTCGAGTGGCAATTGGTAAACAGTCTATTGCTGTAGATTTGTTCGGCATATGGGGCCAATTGGTATTTGAAGTGTGTCCAATATCGAGACACGTGGGGAAGGAAAAAATAAAGATAACAGGGAAACACTAGCAATGCAAAAACTAAAAGCAAACAGATCCTAACTGAATGTCTCATTGTGGCTGGTTAGGACTCACATTGCATTTAGTTGCATTAAGTTAGGTCATGGTGTCAGATATAAACCGTTCCAAGTTAATCAATATTGCCTCTACCTAATATTTTGCTAATGAACTAGTGAATCAAATGAATGTGGGACTGAATGGTCTGTGTCAGGCCTCGCTGCACACACACACACACACACACACACACACACACACCTCAGTGAAGGCGATCGATAGCCAGCTGACAAAAGGTCATTTTCTTTTCTTTGCTCAATGTTCACACCCAACATCTCATTGTGGTGAGTCAGTAAAAGGTATCGTGTAGTTCTGCATGTGATTCTGTGATGCTGCAGATGAACATTACAGCCGTTTGTTCATTAAATTGTGCATAACTTCCAGGAACCTTGTCTTGGCTTCAGGAGATGTTAATAATGTTTGTTAATTATGTTAATGTTTTAAGAATAATACAATAACAGTAACCTCAGGAGTGAAGAGCAGCTTTTTTCTTAAAGTTGAGTGCCTGCTCATTTTAGGGTTGTTTCATTGTAGACATGACCATATCTAGTGCAACGTTTACAAAAATAATTATTTTGAATAATCTACTCCCTCTATTTGATGCATTTAGGTTAAATTTTGGGCTGGTTTCTAACATGGTCATCTAACCAGCCAATCAGAGTTCCTGTATTTGCAAAACCACCACCCCCCAACCCCCAATTCCCACCACGACCTCAATGAGAACATGGTGAGCTCAAGGGAGGTAAAGAAGATGCTACATCCCTCTGAAATCATTTCCACCACTCGTACTGTTGGACAGTGTTATTTTTAAATTACACTCTGTTTGATCTTGAATTTCAAAATGTTTGTTTTTGTTTTTTATTTGTGCTCTTAAATATTTTCCTGGCAGAATTTTTTCCGTGGCTCCTCTGAGAAAACGCCCCTGCCAGAGAACGATGTCGCCAAAAGAAATAAAACCAATGTCAACAAAACAGCCTGCATATGGAGCAAAGAATCTTGGGAGCTCGGCGTCTGTGTTCTGATACGGCCCTCGTAATGACTCTTGCGAGGGACAACCGGTTTGGGGAGAGAACAGTGCAGCATGTTTTGCCATTAGATCTGGTTCTTTTAATTAGCCTGAGTATGTTACGCTTGAGAGCCTCCAATTACCAATTGACGACTTGTTCTCGTAAGGTGTGAAGGATAGTTCATCAGTCACACAACTCACAACAGCGCAGAACTCCGATCATTTGAATTCCTCCCACACCAACGGAATGCCATCGTGTTTCATGACCAGAAAGATGGAAGTTAATGGGGAAAAAATAGGAAACATATGGCATGGAAATTAATCAAGTTAAATCAAAATGAAGTGCTGTGGAGGAATAAGAAGGTTTCTCTCAAATTAGCGCGTGGCTCTCGTGAGTATGATCGCATTTGCATACCTGATGCATGCGTGCTTAACACTTGCAGTGCATGCGTCCCATGCGAGGCATACTCAGTTATATTGGCTTATGCAGCTCATGCATCGGTGGCGATAATGACAGGTCTGTTTCTTCACTATGTAGCATAATGAAAATAATTCGTCATTCGCCGTGTTTTCACTTATTGTGTTTTCTGCTGTGGTATTTGTCGCTATGCCCATGAGGGCTACAGATGTGTGCTGAATGGCTTCAGTTTTAGTATTCATCAATGAGGCAGCCCGGAAAGAAATGTACGCCCATGTAAACAAGCGCAGACATGTTTCTTTGAGAGTGTTTTAGGTATTTTAGCCTCATTAAATCATTTCTGCTTTATTCAACCGTCTTTCCGGCCTGTTTACTGTGGGATTTTGTGGGGTTTTAGCAGGAGGACACACTCAGCCCTGCTGGAGAAATATAAATGGCTTAAACCATCCTAAGGTGGTTTTAGAGTTTAATTTATTATTTATTTTACTGTTTTACATATATATATAATTATTTAAAAATATCCAGTAGATTTATATCAAAAATAAGGTTGGAGGCATAGTTTTACGCTGATCATACTGTTGCAAGTCAAATACACTTTTAGGTGTAGACATACTCAAGCCGTCATGTCCAGTGTAGACAGACTGTTAGGCTGGTTTAGTCTGTTTTTACTTTTCTGGGTTACCGGGCAACCCAGTCATGCTGTCTCACACACATACTGTACGATTTAAACATACTTCAAAGCTGAGCCTGGAACACACATGATGCTAGTTGTTGAGAAGACTTTGCTAGCTGCCCAGCTACCAGCGTTTGGTTGAGAACTTGTTTTTTACATCCCATGTCTGCATTGGTTGATAACGTAGCTACTAACTGAGTGAGGAAGTCTGATGATATCTGGCTAATGGATTTAAATGATGTTCTTACTTGAGTTCCTCACCCAAGGGCAACCATTTTCCTCAGCTTCTATGTGGTCCTGCAGCTTCACGTTCTTCTAAAACCTCAGAAGTTCCTGTGAGGGCAGAACCAACCAAATCATCTAAGTGCCATTAATATTACATCAGTGCCTGAAGGTCAATGAGAACGTGTTGAAAACAGTCAGAGTGGACTGTGCTTTCTGGCCCTACTCTGTGAAATTTCACATTAGATGTTGTTCGTATCTTCTGCTTAAATTCAAGGCTCCTCCTGATGGAATATTAATGGTGATTTGTGCAGTAGAAACTGCTGATGACCTCCAACACATTTGTGTGCTCAGGGCAATTAAAAGTCAGAGATAAATGCAATAAAAGCAAAGCAAAATTGATATCTTCATCACTTTGCATGTTATTGTGTAACTTTTTAGCTCTACGCCAGAATGAGCCAATTTAGCCTTTTCCTTAGAGGCTACTGACTGGAGATTTTTCCTAAACTGTTTATCTTGCTGATGGTGCATATTTAAATTACCAAACAACATTCTTGTTTAATTTCTGTTTCTAAAGGAAAAAAACATATTCAGAGAGAAACAAGCGCAGTTGGATCTTATTTCTTGTACTCCAAACTTATTTTTTGCAGCGTAAGTGGATATTTTGTATTTGAAAGAATCTCTTGATAAATCTTTGCTACAGAATTGTTTAAAACTAAACAGTAGAGGTCTTGAACTGGTTGTGCTCTGTGCTCGGCTGCGTGTCAGAGCGTTCTGTAGATGTTTGATGAAAATGGCTGTTATGGATTGCAGAGAAAAATATACAGGAGGCTGACATAAAGATTCCCAAGATAATTCTATAGTACTTGTCATCTGTTATTGACTAACTCATCTGCACACACATACACACTTTCACTCACCAGGATATCAGCATTGAACTATGGGTAATTCTCTCTCTCTCTGTCATTCTCTCTCTCACACACACACACACACACACACACAGACCAACACTGTGAAAAATATCCAGATTAGTGCTTGAAATTGAATGTTCTCAGGTGTACCAGTGCCATGAACAATTCAATGACAACAATTCATGAACAATGAACAATGAGCCATAAAGTCTGTTCTGTAGAGTCAGTCTATGACTCTAAAGAGATTCCATTGGCTGAAAGGACTTTTCATAGGTGTTCTACTCAGTGCCTGATTACAAATGCTACACACTTACATATATGATATATTATGACCATTAATATCTTTCAAATATGTTACATATAGTTTCAGTTTAGTATTCTTTTTTGTTATAGTTTTAATTCTTTTGTTTCGCACACTAGCTAGAGCCACTGCTGGACAATTCAGAGAAAAAGCAGCAGTTAGATTTTGTTTAGTTTTTTTACCCCAAGCCTTTTTCCAGTGTAAGTGTAAATGTTATATTTTTAAAATGTATATTTTTATACATATAAGAATGAAATAAATCTTTTGAGAAAAGAAACGTTTTAACATTTTAAAAGATATTGTCTGAGGAATCCAACAACACCAATAATCATTCAGTGAAGGCTGTCAAACAGGCCACGGTTTCTCTCAGCAGGAAACCAGACTATATTAACTTTTGCTGATAGTCATTGCTAATCTGTGTGTGTGTGTGTTGACTGTCTGAACATCTCTCTCATCCTTTCCTCCTTTATTTTGACTCTCTGAACTCCGTCTTTAGACCATAAACTTCTTTAGTGAGCAGGAGGCGGGTCACAGCCCCCATGCCAGCACTGTGATTGAGTTTCATGCTTAGCCTGTTGGGGGTCCTGAGAGCCCTGCGTTGCCTTTGAGAGGGGAACGCGTAGAGGAGACGGCTGGCAAATCCTCCAGCAGGAGGGGAAGGGCTTGCCTTCGGCGTGGCCGTTTCCCTCAGTCCTCCGCAACCTGTGAAATGAAATTCCTCCACAGCTTTGCTCAAAGCTGACGTGCCAACTGCCATTACCTCGCAGTCTTTGGCTTTTATTTCCCCGAGCCACGAGGAGCCAACCACAGTGGCTTTGTAGTCAAATTGATTCCATTCGTTTGATGTATCATTGTTGTCAGTGCTAAGCAGATCACCACTGTGCATGAATATATCCACCCTAGAGTCTGCACAATGCAAGCCATTTCCATTTTCTACCCTGTTTTTATCCCACCCCCTCTTTTCTTGCCTTTATACACACGGTGTGTAAAGTGAGGCAGATGAACTGTCTTTTTGAAGAGCCTCTGTTTTGGAATCGTCTGTCGAAGAACCTCTTTGAAAGATTGGAATTTCACCTACTCCACTTTAAATATTAATTCTCCACCTTATGCCTCAGAGTCCTTTGTCATCAGAGCTGTGCGGATTCTCGCTCCCTCCGACGGCTGCGCGTAATGTACGTGCGAGTGTATCTCGGCAAAATTGTGCTTCTTTGGCTTTCACAGCATTTTGATATGTTTTGACACAACGCTTCATTCACACCAAAGTTGAGCGCTTGAATACCTGTCTCGGCTCTCAAAGACTTCACAGAAGAACTCTCACCAAGACGTCTCACTTTACATTCCTGTTTTCACAAAGTGCTTTGAAAATACATACTTGCTGTTTTCTTATTTACAGTACTGGCTCTCTGCTGCTAACCTCTGCTGTACAGGTCTGTTGAGTTGTGGATTGGTCAGTGGATTGTAAAAACTGGTGGATTGGTCAGTGGATTTACACCTAAGTGATACTGCTAAGCATAAACTCAACTAGCATTAGTGGTTTGATGTGCCAGGACTAATCCACATGGGTGAAGACATGCATGGCGCCCTCTACTGGACACACCCTGACCCTGCATTTAAAGCATGATGGCTTTTTAATCTTTTTTTGTGGATCTGATTTTGTGATGAATGAGAATGACCCTGTTAAACTGTTTAAGCTAACAGGACTCTCTGAGCATCCAGTAAAGTCTTGGAAATGTCAGGCTAATGTGTTTGTTGTTAAATGCATCAAAGTGGCAGCTGTATTTTTCTCAGAATGTGTCTGACAGCAAAGCCTTTTAGCCGCCCGACACAATTCACAAGACCCATTAGCAAAACAAACTGGTACTTGCTTTAAATAGTCTAAGTTTAACCAATACTGGCCAGACAGGGTATGTTGTCTTAAAGCATGGAATTTCCATGCTGGTTATGGCTGGTTTGGTGCTGGTCTAGCTGGTGAACCAACACAGCTATGCAAAGCATGGATAGTAAAGCTGGTCAACTAGCAGAGGCTTTTTGATGAATCTGGTTGACCAAGAATATTTTGGTGGTTAAGCCAGTTAAAAAACGTTTTTGAAAAGGACTTAGTTGGTTCCATTTTGCATTTGATTACTGTATGTTTTCGTAAAAACTTTATACTAATATTATATACCTAAAAGATTTGAGCATTGTTATTTTTATTTGTTTGTTAGCTTGTTTTAAATGTTCTACATTTTTTAACCGTTTATTATTGACTGTTTATTGTACCATTTACTAATTAATCCAAACACTAAGGCAAAGTTTATTAATAATATTTAACTTTAAAAAATCAGTGTGTATATGTGTTTCTGCTGTAGTATTGAAATTGTAATGTTAGTAAACTGAAAATGTAACGTTAACATTTTAGGTAGCAGGTTTTAGTATGAAACATGTTTATTGTGACAACACAAGATGATAAATCTTTTTTTCCTTAAAACATTCTTCATGTCCTCAATTCACTTTTTGCTCTTTGGAGATAACGTCTCGTCAATTCAAATTAATTTCCATCGTGCAAAATCTGGCAGAGATTGACAGTGTGTGATCGCTTTATTATGTAAAATCACAGATAAGAGCGGGTGTGAAAACTGATATGATCTTCTCCGATTTGCTTATTAAAGATATCCTGCTGTCACTGTTTCTATGACATTGAAATCAGAGAATCCAGGGTTTTGGGAATGAAAGTTTTTAGAGCGTCTGGTGATTAGAAGGCTCTTGTTCTTAAGGGAAGCCTGTATTTTTTTAGTTGCATTTGCCAAAAAAAAAATCTTACTCTGAAAACATGGCAGCAAAATTAGCTTAAAATGAAGCAACAGTATTCACATGTAGCCGTATATATGGTCTTGTGTAGGGTGTATGATGTCATAAAATTTACAAATTTTAAATATGATACTTTTAAAGGTGTAATAAAACAATCAAACAATCAAATAATGTGTAATCAAACCAAACCAGTTTTTTTTAACTGGTGAGATTAAAACATTGTAAATAAAGCAGTTCATGGTGACCTTAAGAGTCTTTCTCATGACTGTGAGGGATGTTTGAAGAGAGAGCTTGCATCATGTCATTTTGAGAAGAAGAATTATGAAAAAGAAGAATATAGTTTTTCTGTCATGCTACCAGGTGTGAATTCAATCTCAGTTCAATATTTTACATTTGGTTTTTGGTATTAGAAATTTTTCATATGCCGTTTTGTTTTAACTAAGTATTTGGGGCCGAAGCAGCCAAGCTGATCAAACCCAGACTTCTGTAAATCGAATAGGCTCGGTTTTTTATTCATTGTATTTCAGTTTTGTTTGCATTGCAATCAGCGTGGACGATGTTATGCTCTGCTTTGGAAATCTTTTGTGAAAACGCTGTGGCACTGGACCAAAAGTAAATTGCTTTTTTCTTTCTTTTTTTCTTTTATATCTCTTTTTTTGGGTTGCTGCTGGAATGTGTTTTTGTTGAACTGGAATAATGAGGGTATACCACACACACACTCATACATTGTTGCCTGCGTCCCCCACACACACATACACACCAGGTGTACAAAAACTAAAGAGCCAATAGATGGCCGCGTGACTGCCCCCTCGTCCAATGGCAGCTTGCGCTGGCCGGCAGCCATAAAACAACAAATGCAAAATGTGACAATTATGATAAACCCAGGACTCAAACACTGGAATGTATCTTCAGGCACTGCTTAGAAAAAGATTCTGTAAAAAACGTCAAATTAAATAAACATCACTCAATAAGTAAATAAGTTAAATCATGGCTGAATTCTCCGGCCCATGTGTTGTGTCAAGACTGCAGATTTGTATTTTCGAAACACTCATGCAGAATCCGCATTCAAACATAAACATTTTCAATGCCAGATCACTTTATATTTGGGTTCCAGTCAAAGATTTAATTTTATTTCTACACATTTTCCCTGCTTCCTGTGTTAGGGTGGAGGCGGGCTTCCAGAAGGTTCTCCAGGTGGATCTGGAAGTAAACGGGCTGTTGGATCATCTGGGCAGTCGCTCGGTGACTTGGCAGATTGAGTACCCCATCTCCCGAACCCTCTCAGATGAGATTCAAACCCTCATCCGCCTGGCACCACATGACCTCGGGGGCATCGTGCCATTGGCTATGGTGAGTTCAGTCCTCATATACTCATCAACACCCTAACACACACAGTAAAAGACATTGTTCAGCTTATACAGTACCTACTATCTCTAAGTAGACACTCAAGCAACACTCAAATGCTCCTTTTATCTCTCACAGAGAGGCGTGCTGGCTTTAGTATGTCTTTCATTATCTCAACAAGCTTAAACGTGTGATTTATTGATTGCCACAGCTTTGTTGTGCTTTCGTTTGGTGCGGGATATTTTCCAAGCATGTTTTTAGAAGAAGCTTTAAACATCTCAGAGTTGTCTCTCATAATATTAGTTCGTATATGATGTGCATCATTCTTTGTAACATCCCAGTTAACAATTTTAGGTTGTGGAAACATCTTAACGTTTCTAATAAGTAACAAAAATGTTAATAATGTTATTTTGAAAGTTCTATGAATGTTGTTGTATTAACGTTATTGCTTGGTTTATAAGAAAGCTATTTAAACGTTTTTAAAACGTACCACTAACTACTTATGGTTAACTGGCTAATAATGTTTTTTGATATATGATAAACAATGTTGAAAATACATTCTACTAACGTTACTACAAGAACATTTTTGATAACTTTGAGGGGAAAAGTAAAGCTTTCACTTACCACTGCATATAATTAATAGACGTTTAATACTCATTTTAGCTCTTTAGCCATCAAACGCTCAGTAAACACAGGGGTCATTAACATGCACTTAGGCACATTTTTAATTCACCTTTGATTTATTTTATTTTGTACTGTGGATAATTTATTTATTTTTAAGGAGACACTGGCAATGTGATACCCCTGCAATGTGATACCATTCTGTATTTTTGAAGCTCCTGCGTTTATGCATAATATAAGACCCATCTCACAGTAAATACAGGAAATGTTGATGTGTCTTCAGAGGCAAGAGTGTGGCTGGCACTTTAATTAGCTCTAATTTGGTTAATTGAGCATACAGATAGCTTTATAATAGAGAAAGCAACTGGGTTAAGTCCAAAAGCAATTCTTTTGAAATGGGAGAAAATTGCAGGTGACCTCAAACAAATCAGGCTAAACACTTCCACGTCCATATATGGAAATGTGTTGCTGACTGGGCGTTTTCGCGTGGAGTTTCTTTGCTTTACAACCCTGTGAAAAAATGTGTTTTTGTTTCTTCTTTTAAATACAGCAAGAGACTGTAACAAAGTGTTTGATTAAAGAGGGATTTTTTTGGTTTTTATTCATGTTAATATCAGACAAAGGTTTGTCTATTATCTGGTAAACCCACAAATAGATATAGTCTTCCTCTCATTAACTAATACTGTTCACCTTATTTTCTCCTGACCTTCACACCCACAAACATGTGCACGCGCACACACACACCAAACACACACACACTGCTGATTCGGTTTTGCATTTTGTATCGTAACCAGGGGCGATTTCAGTCTTGGGAGGGGGGCTCAGCCACAGTTCTCGCCTTAACTGTGAAGCTGTGAGTTCAAATCAGGCTGGACTGACAGTGTTTTGGAAACAATTAATTGAATCTGACATTAATAATGGTGTCACATTTGGTTGCCATTTATTTGTGATTTTGTTAAATAGACAGTGTTTTGACAGTCACACTGTGCTGAACATTTCTGCCCAATGTCTTCTACAGTGTTTGTGTCCGTCACTAATTAAATGTAAACATAATGTGTATTATAATGATCTTTAAAGTGTTTTACAGTCGTTAAATGGAGCATTTACACAATAATAACCACAGATATCTTACTGCATTTCAAGCAAACATAAAGACAGATCACATAGCTGCTTATTTTACTACCGGTGCACATGACATTAATTGTGTTTTTAGGTGGCCTGCGATGGAAAAACTAGAGTCTAGCAACACTTACGATTATAACACTTTGATTTTTGTGGCTTGACTTAATTGCGTTTTGCTGTGCAGGGTTCAGGCATGCACCCCATGGCAAGCTTTTCCCTTATCCATAACTATGACACCGGCACCACACCTTGTTAAACCTAATCAAGACTTTGTTAAACCGCTAGCAGAGTCAGCGGGCAGCTTTAATCACCCGAGCGCTGTGATCCGTTTCTGCTCTCTCAACCTGTCTGATGTCCGGAAACCAAAGGCTGTGTGGATTGGTGTGACAGGAACAATGGCATACGATAATAAAGGCAAGAAACTCCAATCTGTCCCATCGGGGGCCCTCGCTCCATTAAAATTAGATTTTTTTCCCTCTTGTGGACACTGCCTAATTCCGAGGCTGCCAGCTGTCTCCTCGGCCTCATTAGAGGGGACAGCCACTACTGCCCCGTCCATTCCCGATGCCCGAACAGCCACCATCAGACGTGGTGTTTGAGATCGGCCTTGAAAGAAAAGGCTGATGGCTGCTGTCTCGGCCCATTACGGTAAACACAGCCCAGAATACAGTACTGATGGTGGAGGGTGGAGAATGATGTAATAATGCTGTGAAAATAAGCCCGGCTGCCCCGAGCCACCCTCAGCTAAACCTCCCCCCCCGACCCCGCCCGCTTTTCTCTCTCTGGTGCATTTCACACAACAATCACGGCCGCGAGACAGCCGGGCAGAAGCCACCAATCACTTGTGTTGTCTGGGCCTCTGAAGGAAAGCATTTGTCTTGAGTTCTCTCAGAATGCTGGGAGAGCAGATTGTTGTGTTACACAGCAGGGGGGGGATCAATATAATCACATCACTTTCAACTTTTTGAATGGGGAGATGCCCTAATAGGATTTGGCAGTGTATGATACCCTAAAAATTGCAGGAAATCTGTTTCAGTTCATTAGGATGCATCAGCATGCTCTCTCTCTCTCTTTCTCTCTCTCTCTTTCTCGCTGTCACTTTCCGATGTGTATTTGTCTTTCTTTACCTCACAACTATACCTCACAACTCTTTCTTTACCTCGCAACTTTACCTCAAAAGACTTGTAATTGGTCGTTTGGTCCCCTTGGAGGCAAATTTCGGTCCCCCGCTGAGCTTGTTTTTCTTTCGTCTGTTGAAACGCTCTCATTCTCATTTACAGCCACGTCTTCCTCACGGCCCTCCGAGAGTTTGTTTAGAATAAAGGAAAATCAAACAAATTGGTGAGTCAAAGGCATCTCCCTTCGAACCCAGTTTTTTTTCTTTTTAAGGGTTTGTGTTGTTTGGCTCTTTGTGGCCTCTTGGCCTTCGTCTTGAGGATCTGTGTGTTTTTGGCTTTACATCTGGGCTCATGGGTTCTTCTGTTCTCTGCGTTCTGTTTGCCTTCCTGCTGAAGTCTGTTTGAACAGCTTCCTCAGTAAACTGCTTACAGGAAGAGGTAATACTGTACCCGTACGTCTGTGTTCTCTGCAGGCCATAGGCCATAAATCAGCCATTACATTTACATGGAAAACTGTCTGTTAGTATTTTACCTGCAGAAGAAGACCAGCACATGTGTTATTTTCCACTGAATATGTGTGTGTGTGTGTGTGTGTGTGTGTGTGTATATATATATGCATGCATATGTATGTATACTAT
>JAZGTK010000095.1:0-40092 GCA_036877625.1 Ambastaia sidthimunki | reverse complement strand
TGTGTATGTATATATAGTCTACACACACACACACACACACACACACACACACACACACAGAGTTTATATATATACAGTATATATACAGTATGTCAATATATCAATCTTCTGTGCGTCTTTGGTTGTTCTGCCCCTCATACTTTATTTCTTCTCAACCATCAATTGGTTGTGAAGGAGGTAGCTGGAATTTATTAACTTTGAAAATGTCTTTATTGCTTTCATCTATAGAACAAGCTGTAAAAGTGTCAGGCCGTAAGGTAACTAAAGACTATTGGATATTTTCAAAAGCAACAAGACCCTTGATACATTTTAGGCCATCATGAACCCATTTTTTAAGAAGGGCTCATTTCCTGTCTAAACAATGACTAAACAGCAATAAAATAATACATTATTAAAAGTATTTGTCTAACGTTACAGTTTATTTAAGTGTATAAGGAGACCTAAGGTCAAATTATAACCCAAGTTCGTATATTTTTGTCTCTTAATTATTGTTTCTTTAATTATTTACTTCAAAATTGCATCTAAACTAAAATGTTTTTTGGATAAGAGGTTTAACCAGAGCATTAACCAGCTAAGCTAGTCTTGCGGCAGGGCTGTCTAAACTTAAAACAGATCTCAGTGTGACTTGAATGACCTTTACCTTTCATCTTTCATAGAAATGTTTCCTCTCATGTTAATGATAATCTTTTATGATAATCTAGGTCTATTTGTCTAGAACGTTTAAGAGAAATATTACTGAAACGGCTCGGTTTGACAGACATGTTCTAAGTCCACGTTATTTTGGTTTCCGTTACGATTGTTTTATTTGCCGTTGATGCAAATGTTTTCCCAGAACCCCCTGCGGCCCAGAATCGTGTGCCACACATTCGAGACCAAGAGAGAGAAAATGAGAACGAGAGAAAAAATGAGAGCAGTTGTCTGAACGAAATGCAAGTTGATTTGTGACTGCTGAGAGATTAAGATGCAGACAGAGCGTGTTATTGTGTTCGGCGACCGGCCTCGGTAAACCTGCTCCCTGCCATGCAGCTGTGAGGATCGATGGTGCTTACCACATGCTCCCTCATTACCACTAGCATCTCTCTCTCTCTCTTTCTCTCTCTCTCTCTCTCATGCACAACCACAGGCAGCTTATCGCCTTCATCTGACGTCAGCCGAGACCGTTCTTTACAGCAGCATCCACGCATCGCTAACGCTAATCAACTAGCGGTCCGGGGAACATTGTTTACTGACCATCAGGCAGCAGCGGTGGCCGGTGAGGCCGCATGAATAACAAAAACGTGCTTGCTTTAGCGTTAGTAGAATGTATATATATCATATCAAAAATTTTATTCTTAAGGGTTAGTGTATAGTTTTAAAAACGTTACTGAATTGAAAAGTAATGTTCTTATAGCCAAGCAATAAAGTTAATACAAAAATTGGATTTTTAGCTTTTTCAAAACACACATCCTTACTTATATACTGTACATCAACTCTCTCAAATGTAAGAGAATACAGAGAACAGATTTCATGAGACTGATCTGGATTAAGAATGGCTTCTAATGTGTATTTGTGAACTGGGAGACTTTGTTTCAAATTACTGCAGAGGGAAAGACTAAATCCTTCCATGACTGTGCAAACATGGCCATAATTATCCAAAAAGATGGAAATTTGCTCATAGATACTTTACTTTCTTTAACAACGCATGAATTCTTGTACAATGTTTAAATCTTCACTACAGTCCACTACAAGTCTACGTTTTGTGTGTGTGTGTGTGTGTGTGTGTGTGTGTTCTTGTTTTTCTGCCATTGTAACCAAATGTCCACACACCAACATTGTGGGGACCAGCCAGTGGACTAATGAGGGAAATTAAATATTAAACATACTAAATGATACTTTTTTGATCATGTAAAAATGCAGACCATTTTTTGTGAGGGTTATGGGATATAATATACAGTTTATACAGTATAAAAACCATTACTGACTATAGAAACCAAATAGAATAGCATAGAAACCAAATGTTTGTGTGTGTGTGTGTGTGTGTGTGTGTGTGTGTGGGATTTGTCATGCTGGTCAGTGAATGGCCCCGAGCATTTTTCTCAGAGGCCAATGCATTTGACCTGTGTGGTTGTTTAAAAGTCTCCTTTTGAAGTCGTCTCAGCTGTGTGTTTTTACTGTAAAGTGAAGCTCGGAGCTGAGACACACAGAGACACTTTCCACTGTTTTACTCCACAATTCTGTTTTTAATTCAGTGCCTAATCTTCAGTCCTGACTGAAAATTACATTGTTCAGTTTTAACAGCCGGTGAATGGACACATTGAGAGACGTTTGAAAGCACCGAGTTCTTTGAATTCATTTGAACGGGGAGTGAGCGGGCGAGCGAGAGAGAGAGAGAATGGTAAACACTTCGCTCGCTCCATCATGTGGAATATTTATCAGAGTCATTTTCCTGGTCTTGATAAATTAATGTTTTGACAGCAAATCAAACACAGGCGATAACTCCCTGTCAAAATGTCTCGGCACAACGTTTGAATACCTGCTCAGACTGTGTACGTATTGTGCATTTACATAATTTTGAAATCAAAGGCAATGGCGTATTCAAATTCAACCCCAGAACTAGCAGCGCGGTCCGCGTTAGAAAATAATGATCGGCTTAAACGCACAAAGGGAAAGAAAGGAAGTGGCTCGTTTATCCTCACGACGGTTGTGCGTTAAAGTGAAAATGATTGAAATAAAAATCAGCTACCAATTCGAGCATAAGTGGGATCTGCCTGGAGGAAAAAAAATAAAGAATAGAGGACCATCGTCTTATTAACAAGCTTGAAATGTCATTATCCACAGTTCAGGATTAAATAATGTTATCTGTTTTCTCTAAAGGAGAGTGGCAGGCGCGGTGACAAAACGGCGTACGGTGGAGAACAAAAACCGTTGGAAAGGGCTTCTTTATTTTGGTTTATCTGTTTCAAAGTGCTGTGTGGCCTGTGATGAGGGCAGATCTTCTCACCTGTGACCTCAGCCTGCCGGAGGAACAGACGTAAATGATCTAATTACCCAGCCTTTGCTTTGTTTGAACTGCAGATTGAACACACACACACGTTTTTCAGATAAGATTTTACACAAAGAGAGAAGACTTTCGCAGAAATGGTAACCGCTGCTGTCGGTCTGCTGTAATTGCAGGATATTTCTGTGAAAAGAAGATGTGCTTATGTTGTTTTGTCCCTGACGTTTTTCTCTGTAAAGCACTTTTCTGGAGCGTCTGAGAATGTCACAGTGATATTATATTTACTGTATACATGCTGTATGTATTATTAGTGGTGCTACCCAGGGCAAGCGTCAGTTTTTCTGTTCTGCATATAATCTGCATAATTAAGATTTGGGATTTAAGACAAGTAAACTGACCCATTATCACTGTAAACATGAGTTAAACCTTAAATATTGTGTGGCTCTTTAAGAGTTATGTAAGTGATCGTACTAGATCCACAGATAGGTGAGCAACCACCCAGAACACCCTAGTAACCACCTAGCGACGCCCTAGCAACCACTCAGAAAACCACAGCAACCATGCACAGTAGCCTAAAACCACTAGGAACACCATAGCTACTTCATAGCAACACCCTGGCAACCACCTACAACGCTCTACTGTAGCATCATGGCAGCAGGTTTTGCACAAGCGTAAACATTGTTTTTTCTTTTCTCGAGTGGCTTTGATAAAGGGAACTCGGGACTTGTTGATCTGTTTCATAGAAACAGGATGTGTTGTTTGCTTCTAAACAGACCACTCCATCTCACTCTGAGACTCTCCAAAGCTGATGAATCTAATTGAATGATATGACTCAGTGGGTTAATAGCGCGACTGATTGTTGGCTCTGAGGAGCTGGAGCTGACAGAATGACGGATCGTCGTGAATAATGACGGCTAAATTATCTTGAGTTAATGCCGTCTGATTGATCTGCCCTCTCAATGCAGGAAACAGAAATCCTTAACACTGCAGTACTCACAGGGAAAACCGTTGCCATGCCGGTGAAGGTGGTCACCGTGGGAACGGAGGGTGCCGTGACAGACGTGACCGAATCGGTGGAGTGTCGCTCGACAGATGAAGACGTGGTTAAGGTGGGCTTGAAAATGCACACATCACTGATATGGACAGAACCGCACATAATGGGGGTAAACGCATAGGGGTTAGTTGTCACACCTTTCACTCCAGTGAAAGCAGCTAATAAACAGCACATTAGCAAAACAGTGAGACAATTCATGAAACAGCAGGAATGTGAAAAGTAATGTACAAAAGTATAAGCAATAAAAACTATAGATAATTAATTAAATAAAAGTATAACATATGGAAAAACATGTGACAACTTGCCCCAAACAATTACTGTCATCAAAAATGTTTCGGTTTATGATTCAAACCTCCTATAGTTATTTACAGCTCTTCTGACAATTTCTCAGTGTGACAACTAGCCCCCCAGCTTTCTCTATACTGTAATGATGTTATTAGTGAGACTATCATGAGCGTGATTTACTGTCGAGGACACATAAAGTTTTGATAGCTTCCCCTAACACGACCCACGCAAGCCAGAGAACAAGTCTACACGTAAGCTTGAAGAAATTCAGCAACCGCACTCATTGTCAGGAACCATCGAAAGGCACGAACACTGTAGTACAGCAACTATGTTAAATTTGATTTAAAATTTTATTTTCAGTGTTTAAGCCAGGGGCGAAAAATCAAGGGAATGTTAAATGGTGTCTCCTCACAAGCATGTGCCTTCCACTTTCCCTGCCGTCTGGGAACAAAACAGAGAGCATTTTATGGGGGAGAAAATGACAATACTGTGTGTGTGTGTGTGTGTGTGTGTGTGTTTGCTCCCATTGGGTTTAATTATGTGATGAACACCCTATGCTGAAACACTGACCCCAGGAGGAGAACCTCACCACCACCAAAACATACACACACACACACACACACACACACACACACACACACACACACATACAGGCACTGGTGTCCCGGATTCTTAGCATCTGAAGATATAGTGTTATAACATTTCATTGCCTCCAAGCTGATATATAACTACATCAAGGGCTTTTTTGAACACAGCAGAATTTGTATATTTTTTTACAAGCATGAATCACGGCTACAGCGTCAGTTTGTATCTTCTATATCAATATTGCATGGCGAGAAATTCCCATCACTTTTTCCTAATCAGAGTATAATTGGGTTACATCTCAATATCTGTGGCTCCTTTACTGCAGTTACCTAATTTCCCAGCCCAGTTTAATGTTTGAATTAGCTTCTTTCCTTCTTAAGGGCATTTCAATTAGCTCTTCTTGATATTATATTTGTCAGACGAGATTATGAAGGACCCCATGGAAAGACATTTAGCTGTTAGTTTGATGTGCAATATTTCTTTGTGATGTCTTTCGATTTCAGGCTGCCTAGACAAGCCAGCAAATGAGGTGATCTCCTGTGTTAGATTCATACAGGGGATGGACAGAACGAGAGTAATGAGAGAGAGAGGGAGAGAAGTTGGAAGAGATATGGAGATTATATGAAAGTCAAAAGGATGGTTTGATTTCTTTAGATGGTGCAGTATCTCTGTGCTACAGGAGGGATTGTGTGCAGTCACACATGAAACATGTGCATGTGTGGATGTCAGTTGTGACTGGATAAGCTACCTTTAAAAAGTTGCAATTTACTTATTTTTTTAAAGTAGTTAAACTATTGCTAAGCTTAGAAAGTAGCTACAGTACAAGCTATTGATAAGACAAAGTTACCTAGATATTATTTATTGCTCAGAGGCTACTCTTTCAGAACACATTTTGTTTAAAGGTAGGGCAGGCGATTTTAGAGATGCTAGCACTAACAACCTAGCTTAAAAGCATAAGATACCGCCCACCCTGCTCTCCAAAGCCACGCCCCCCCCCCTCTCTNTATATATATATATATAGAGAGAGAGAGAGAGAGAGAGACAGACAGACAGACAAAAATCTCACTTTTGTTCCTTAAAGTTCTGTGAGTTGCCAGTCTGCCCAGCACAGCAAAAAAACCCTGTGATTCACCTTTCAACTGAGGTGAACATCCAGAACTGCTGGAGATGAACTGTGCTAATTACCTCTGTCAGCCTCAGCGTCAGCCAGGAAGAGAGAGACAGAACCTACGTCAGACAGCACAGTCCGGTTCCTCTGTCTGAATGGGTCATTAAATACCCAACCCGCTTCCCTGCGGGAGTCTTGACATCCTGCATAAGTGTCCGTCTCTTCAACAGTCTTAATGTTCCTGATTAATGCTCGCCAGACTCATTATGATGCCTACAGAGTCTCATGGAGGGGGAGGCACGTAGCGAGTCATTCAGACTGACCAATCCACCCCACACACTTTCAGCCCGTGCGCCCAAACAGACGCCCTTTACGGGCCACCGGATACAACTTGAAGGGTTTGTGGCACTCAGCGTTTTGTTTGTTTAATGGGAGATCTACAATCGTTCAGTGAGGAAATAAAGGACACAATTGTCTATGTGGAAATGTTAATTGTTTCATTATGTCGTTTATACGAGTAGATTCAGGCAGTTTAATGGATTTAACAGGTGTTTAACGGCTGTAATAGGTGTAGGGAATTATTCTGCAGTTTTTCATCGTTACAAGACAAAATATTTGCCTTTCAAGCACTGCGTTCGCTGGGATTTTGTGAGATTTATAAGGACTAGGAATAGAAACAGCACATTCAGAAACTGTAAGAAAGCCACACTTTGCGACTACAACATTATTAAATAACCTTTTAGTTTTAATAATTGGTGTCAAATTCAGGGTTTCTTGCTTAAGCCAATACAAACCTTTTTCAGCTTTGTGTTGAAGGTCAGTATGACAACATGGTTTATTCATTTCACAGGCTTCAGTACACATGGTGTAAAGGATAAGAAAAGTGTTTTAATAATAAGTGTAGAACTAAAAAACACTAAAGTAAATCACAGCTCACCGTCCTCTGCAACGGGCCAAATATCACAAATAAAAAAAGTGGTGAAAATTTTTATTAGTAAGTAAAATCCCCTTTTTTAAATGTAGTTTATTTTTGTCTTTTGAGATAATGTTAAAAAAACTTGAATTGATTAGCAATCTACTGCTAGCGGTAAGGAAGAATTTGAGAAAAACTTAACAACTGCTACTAGTCTAGAGGCTAAAGTTTGTCATGTTTGAAAATGGCACAACATCAAGGAAACACGATCTCATAAACAAATGTCACTTTTTGAGCTGACATTAAGCTTAGGCATCAACTCGTGTCATTGGTCCACTTCTGCACCAGTTGTTATTAAAGAAGTCCTCAAGTTGATTAGTTAAGACGAGGTTTTTTCAGCCAGTTATCATAGTTGCTGGCTGAGAGCTGTGTAGTACTTCTGCAAATGACTTGGTTTTGCTGTGGAAAGACTTGACAACTTGGCTGTGTTCTCTCTCTTTATTCCCCCCTCCGTCTGCTAAGCTCCTTTCAACCCCAAAGCCAGAGAAATACAGACGTCCAAACAGTCTCATTATCAAGCGCTTTTCCCTCACTGACTGTAGTCAGAAATAAACACTTGGATAGGGCAGTCAAAGCCCGTCCAATCTCTCATCTTCCTCATTAAAGTGAAGAATGAAAGCAAATAACAGCGGCACGAAAAAAACACAAAGGCCGGACTGTTTTTCCCATATTGTGCTGATTAGCCCAAGAAGAGGCCTTGTTTTTTCCCTTTCAAAATTTGAAATGGTCGCCAGGAAATTGGAGTGAAAAGTAGACTGATACAGAAGCCAAGGCAGCAATTTTCTTTCATTTAGAGCTTCTGCGAACGCGTGTTGTTTGAATGCTTTGTTTGTCCGCCGTCTGATTTGTTTCCCTGCTTCCCAGGTGTCGGAGAGGTGCGATTACGTCTACGTCAACGGCAAGGAGACGCGTGGAAGAGTGAGGATGATGGTGAACTTCACCTACAGCTACCTGAGCGCTCAGCTGGAGGTCAGTGTCTGGATGCCCCGACTTCCTCTGCAGATCGAGATGTCCGATCCGGAGCTCAGCCAGATCAGGGGCTGGCGGGTTCCTGCAGATGCTGCCAGCCAGAGGTTAGAGATGTTTTTGTTTTAAATGGGTCGCACAACTCAAGTTCTCCTTGATCTTGTGAGATGAAAGAGTTCATTATACTATGAAAACATACTGTAACTTCTGAAACTTTCAGAAACCCTCCCTAGTGTAAAAAAGACCGTTTATTGAAACCGAGCTTCAGAAAACGCTCATTATATCCCTCCTCAATGACAGTAAACAGATGATGAAAGATCTATTTAAACATATGACTGCTATATGTCAACTATTGTGATTGGCTGCTACTCATTTGATGATAATTAACATATGTGTCTTAAAGAGACAGAAGCAGTCAAACAGTCACAGAGAAGTTTGAAAGTGTCATGAATGAACTACATTATGACTTTCTCTGTGTGAAACTCTTTACTAACATCATTATAAGTTGACCTCAGGGGAAACATTTAAATGACTGAAAAATATATATGACCCCTTTAATTAAGTGGAAATGAGCACAGAAACTTTTATTAGGTGTCTGTCATGTTTTACAATCTTAGCTGAGCAAAACATAACCTAAAAAAACAGCACCAAAGATGAGAGGATCGCCTTTGAGTGTCTCTATTAAACGCTATACGTGTAGTTCATAATTATACCTCACTGGTTCAGTCAGAGTCATATGCCACAGCTCACAGATGTCAGTCTTTCCATCTTTATCAACCCTTTCGCATCCGCTTTATCATGCTCTGTCAAACGGCGGTAACAGCAGCGTTATGGTGGATCTCCCTCCTGAGTTCACAGAGGAGGTAAGAGGAGGTAAGAGGAGGATGCGGACTCTGACTTTTTAATTACCGCAGGGTCGTTTTCAGGCACACCTGCCTCAGACGCGCCACAGGTTAACGCTGCCGTACGCTGCCTGTGGATATCCAGAAGATAATTTTTAATTACTCTCCCGCTAGAAACAATCCTGCCGGGTGACTCAGGCATGATAAGTGTGCCTGGGAATGATGGGAGACAGATGGATTGAGCGGTAAAAATACTGTCAGAGTGAGGCAGTGAGGTAAACAGTGTGGGGGGTGTAGAGTAAACGTGTGAATGAAAGTTGATGCCGGTCGTCACCTGTAATGTGTGGTTAACAAGATCCAAGTTTATGTAATCTGTCAGAACTTATGTTTTAACTTTGTACTTATGTTTTATGTTTTTGTATGTAATGTAATGCAGTCAAGCCGCTGTAGTTAAATTCTTAACAATCTAAAATATGTATGTGTATATATGTATATGTAGATATTTATGTGTGTGTGTGTGTGTTAGCCACTGTTGCTCTTAGGGTACAACATATTGTGTTGGAGTGTCAGTGATATTATCACATGTGGAGTATTAACATGGTATCAGTAATCATGGTTATTAATATCATGGTTATATTTTGAGACCCCTAGTATACATACGTAGAGAGTTCTGGGCTTTAGGGAGTGTGACTTTTTCCAGTGTCTGATTTAAATGTAGACCAGTTTATTTGAACCACAATGACAGATCCTGCTATAGGCCACATGGTCCATCCCACCACACCCCCCACCTGTTTACATTCACAGCAGTTTCACAGGGTTGTCCCTGTACACGTCAGAGTCCCATTTCCTCCCTGCCACCACAAGACACTGTAACGCACCTGCCCTTGGTCTGAGGTTGTGTTATCTGTCTCAGCTTTTTGTTTTGATTACCTCTGTAAGAGCGGAAAATGTGTGGTTGTGTTGTAAGGCTCAACTCATTACACCCGAGACCTTCTGTGACCTGACATTCCTCAACTGAGCACCGCCTGGCCTGTTTATACACCTGTGTTCTGTAAATGTCACGCAGTTTCTGGAGACGGTCAGGTGTTGTTGCACAGAAGTGCAGGAGAGCGCGGCCTCCCCACCCATCAGACTCGACGTGTTAACCCGCAACTGCTGTTGTGTTTTATTTTGGATGGCTCCGGCTCATTAAAAATGAGCCGGAGCCAAAAAATAAACGCCCGTTTACCTGGCGCTGGGCTGTTTGTGCGGGGAGAGAAAATTCATGGCGGATATGTCAGTTCAGTGAATCAGAGTTCAGGTTTACAGTCTGTTAAAGCAACTCACCTATTACACAACTTAAAACCCACTTCTGCTCTGCACATATTAATAAAATAGAATCTAATTTTTCTTATTACTCAATTTTAAAAATGCCGATAGTTAAAAAAACAAACTTTCTTAAATTCAAATTAGTTCAAAACTGCAATGAACTTATTCTCCATCCATTTTTTAAAATTCTGTTACAGATTTAAGGTAATAAATTATATTTGGGGTTTCAGGAGGTTAATATTTTTAAGGATAGAACAGAATAGCTCTGATTGCTAATGAAACTATTGGAAATGTTGAAATGATTATGGTAATAATTAGTCTTGGTTACTCTGATTGCTCTGCAGACCTGGAGACGATGATGTGGATGAAGCAGGCAGGAGGGAACGAGGCTGTGGTCCACAGTACCAGAGCACCACCGTCCGTGTCCTCACGCACTTTGAGGCAGAACCGGAGGAGTGGCAGGGCCAGCCAGACTTCCTGCTGGGCAGTGATTGGCAGGTGGACGTGACAGAGCTGGTGAGGGACTCGCTGAAGGTGGGAGATGAACGTGTGGCCAGGCTGTCTGAGGAGCAGGTTCTGATAGGTCTGAACACTGGTACCACCAAAATCCAGGTGAGAAACAGAAACATATAACTCTTCCATTTTATTCGTAAAAAAGATGCAGGTGTTCTGTTAATGGAACCAATCAAGAACCACCCAGTTAACAGGGAATGCTCTCAGAACGTTGGCTAAAGTTCTCTAAAGAACTCTCTAAGTTATCTTGCATAAACGGTTTTTAACGTTATATCATTCATTTTAAAAGTTAAGTTGTTATACTTAAGTTGTTATTGGACCATTTAAAAAAATTACAGATTTTTTTTTGTGTTAGTGCAATGTCTAAAAAACCTAAAGATATTTTGAACATTTTTATAACATTCTAAATAACATTTTTAACGTTTTTTTACTTAACGGAAACGTTAGGGAAATGTTCTTACAACCTAAAACTGTTAGCTGGCATCTCCCAACCCAATGAAAAGAAAGACAATCATGCAGTTACCCTCAACAAACAGTGATTACAGTTGTTCAAGTGTAGTGAACACAACTAATAGTTACAGCTGACAAACTGCAGCTTCCCTGTGTTTATAAACCATGACAAAAATGAAAGGACGTCCTTGTTTTCATTGGAAGAGCCGGGCTGTCATTTGTCTGTCTCTGTGTGGATGAGGGTTGAGTCAGTTCAAGCTGTGATGAGACACGTGTATGCTGTCAAACGAGAGCTCGACAGAACACCATCCCTCACAGCTCTGTGCTTCCTGCTTGCAGATCTTACCACTAGCTGATAAACAGTAATCTCCTTTAAAACCCACTAATTCAGGGTTATTCTCCTTTATCTATGACAACCACACAGTCTACAGCCGTAATATACATACATGCATCCACACAGATACACGCACATTTATACACCTACGCAACAATGATGCGCCGTGTTTAAAAGCACGCTAACAATACCATTAAAAAGCTATTTGACAGCAACATTAATCTGCCTCGGCCACAGCTGAAGAGAGCTTCGATTTTATCCATTTGTTGAAAATTAAAATCAGATAAAAACGCCAATAATGGCCAGTTCAGAAGCCGTAAAGATTGACATCCACTCTCTGAAATCAAAAATCTCTGATGCCATGAGATGGAGCTATCGCTGACTCCACCACTTACCACAACCAAACTACTCATTGTGCAGACCCTGCTATTATATTTCAAAAGAGCCCACCTGTTTCTTTTTAGTTCAATACTAAATGGAATGACTTTCTGCTTAATTAGAAGAGGGAAAGTAAACTGTGATTTTAAAGCACCCCAAGGATTCATTTCTGTGCAAAAGTCGACTATTTGGACAAACTATTTGGATTTGTTACAAAAGTGTAGCCAACACCAAATTCTCCTCTAGCTCAACTGGTAGATTTTTGCATTAGCGGTGCAAAGGTTGTAGGTTCGATTCCCAGGAAACACGTGTACTGATCAAATGTAAGTAAGTTGCTTTGGATTAAAGGATTTGCCAAATCCATAAACATAAATGTAACTTTTATTTTATAGTTTATAAAATGCACTGGAGCAGCGTCTTACGCAATATCGGGTAACGCATGCAGTTCTGCCGCTACTTATTCAGATTTTAATTGAATTAATTAATCTCTCCATTTAAATGGCAAATTAAGGTGAGCTTGCAATAAAAACAGAATCTAACATCTGAATGGGAACGTTTCTGTATCGTAACATGGCTCTGCTTTGGCAAGACTTGCAGACAGCGTGCAAATAATGGTTAGTTGGAAGTACGAGCCATGCCCACAGGTGACAGAGAAAGTCGTTCTTACTGATAGGAAGTAAATGGCTTTTGACACTTCATTATAACACAATAAATGCGGAAATATGGAGGCGGCTGCTTTTCTGTTAATTAATCCCGATAGGAAACCTTCACATCATGTTTAGTATCGAAAGCTATTTCCATGCGTGTGCATCAAACATTGGCATTTGGAGGAGGGCGGACGGCTGTCACTTTGATTTCTGAAACTGTAGTACTTATTTTTAGTTTATATAATATGAAACTGGTCACATTTTTATGATTTGTTTTATCTAACAGAACCATGTCTGATTGTGTTTTCATGCAGGTGATGTCACCGCTGTCGGACTCGGTTCTGGCTGAGAGGATGATCCGGGTTCTGGATGATAAAGTCAGTATAACAGAACTCGGGCTGCAGCTGGTCTCTGGTCTTTCACTGAACCTCCAACTCAGCCCCGGAAGCAACAGGGCCATCGTCGCCACGGCTACCACACAGGAGACCATGCACAACCCAAATCAGGTCCAATCTAATTAGATATAAAGTTATTTAATTTAGACCATAAGGGAATTTATACAGAGTTGGTCCTTCTTCTCACAGACTCACTTTATAGTCACTTTGGATATTTAAATGTTTTGTAAAAAAGTTAAAGATATTTTCACACATTTCACTGCATTTACTCAGCCATTACAGTTATGAAAAACATGATTGTAGAAATATGAAACAATAATAATAAACAAATACTTTTAAATATGAGACTAAATGTAGGAAATACAGGCTGCTCGTTTATGACAAAAATCATAATCATAGTGATTATTTAAAGCGATTACTCACCGATTTTGAAAACAACGTATTTACTGAATGTAAAAAATAAACTTGTTATTTTAAGAGTGAATTCACTTGAAAAACTAATAAAAATAAGTATAAAAATGGCTACAACATTTATCTCAATTATATTGTTTACGTTTGAATTGCGTATGGTTAAGATTATAAATAGCCCTAATGACAATATCCTGTATTGTGACAACAAAGTGACCAAAATGGCTCAGTGTGCGTAACTCTTAAAGTCTGTATAAACGCTTCCATTCAGATCACATGTCTGTTTCTCAGAAATACGCTCTTAGAGTCTTTTTGTCCAGGAACAGGTGCAATCAGCATAATCGCTGTCGTCATAGTCACAAAGTCACTCCACACGGATCGCATGTTGATGAGGAGCTGCGGTTTGTTAGTGGATCCTGCTGATCAGGGCTGCCCACTTATTCTGAATCATGTCACATTTCCAACCCTTTCTGATTAGTCTGATTTCACTAATCCTTTACATCTCCAGGGGTTTCCTTCTCTTTTCCATGTTAATAGACATAAACGAGCAGATTGGATGAATCTCCTGCTGATTGGTGTGTCTGTGCTTCTTGAAATGAGTTGTTTTTGACTTTAAAGCATTTGAACTGTCCTGCATCAGGCGTCGGGCAATCATACAGAGTCTCGACGAACATTAGCATTACTGAGAGCGTCTGCAACAGAAGCTCAGGGCTCATGTTGATTTTCTCTTTCTGCCCGCAGGAGTCCGTTGTCAGCGCGTGGCTTCAGTTCAGCGACGGCTCCATGACCCCCCTTGACCTTTACAACTCCGCTCATTTTGTCCTAACGGCGACCTCGCTGGACGACCAGGTGGTGTCAGTGAAAAAAGACACCACCTGGAGGCCGGTGGTGGTGGCTAGGGGTGAAGGGCAAGGCATGTTGGTCCGGGTGGAGATGTATGGACCTGAATCGTGCCTCAAAACCAAACGGCGCACAGTTCTGGCTGCAGGCAACGCGAATGTCCTTGTGAAGTTCGGCCGTGGTGAAGAAAGCAGTGACCGGAGATACAGGCCCAATGCCCCGTATTATGGAGGTTCCATATCCGATATGGATCCTGGAATAATAAGCAAAGGAGCTACCACCATCAAGACGGCTGTTCCAGGGAAAGCCAGCGGAGATAGGCTGTCAGCTGGTGATATTCCAGTCGATTTCTCAGAGTTCCCAGCCCAAGCAGATCTTCCCCCTGGACGCAACATGGAGGAGGACCTGCTGCAGACCCGACGTGGCCTCACCGACCTGGAGATTGGCATGTATGCCCTTCTAGGGGTCTTCTGTCTGGCCATTCTTGTATTTCTAATCAACTGTGTCTCATATGCCCTTAAATACCGCAACAAGCAGCTCCCATTGGAGGGTCAGGAGACCATGGCTCATGCCCACGACTGGGTTTGGTTAGGCCATGATGCTGAGCTGCTGGAAAGCCAAGCAGGGTTGTGTCTGGAACAGGAGGAACTAGGTGGCACCATGGACTCCGGACTGGGGCTGGAAGAGGGCAGCCAGCTGCTTAACGGTCTTTCAGCTCAGAAGAGTGTGCAGGGACAGGTCCATAGGTCTGTATCTGACTCTGGGTGTGCCGGAAGAGATCATAAGAGTGAGTCGTTAAACTCACCCACCACCAAAAGGAAACGGGTAAAATTTACCACTTTCACCCACAGCAAGCCCAGCAATGGCTGCCCATCCATAAGCCCACTTCTGATTGGTCAGAATGACATCAAATGGGTTTGCCCAGATATTGAGCTTGGGGACTCCACAGAGCTCCGAAATTACATGGAAAGGTTAAATGAAAATGCTACTAAGAACATTGCATAGTGGAGGTTGTAGTTATTTATTTATTGATTATGTATTTTTTTGGACAAGCGTAGCTCACCCATATGCCTTCCGGGTAAGGTGGTGGTGGGGGGTGTTGGCCTGACTCTATTGCTCTCAGACAGACCCACATCTCACCATGAAAAGACAAGCCATTCATCTGGTCTTGTTTCCATGGCAACTGTCATGAGGGTTCATCATCAGGATGGGAGAAAAACAGAAATGAAACTACTGAGGATGTAAAACCATGAGAACATTGGAATATGAGAAGTGTTTCAACCAAGATGTCTATATTTTCATTTTGCAAGATGGAAGATATTCCATTTCTACATTACAAAAAAAGATACTTGCTTTTTGTTTCAGTTTAGCTCACTAAAGCCCGGGTCAATATGGTTTGCTTGGTGGTGGTGTCACTTTTTTGTAAGTGGGTAACTCAAAACAACAGAGAGTTGACATTTAAACATATCAGTGGAGGGTTGGAAACGAAAGCATTTCACAAGTTGAACGTTCAGCGGCTCTGATGATGTAAGAACACATTTTGTAACGTTTTACACGTTTTATACATCTCCCCTCCTGTCCATGTTAGTGTGTCCACTGTGTTTCCCCAAAGACTGACTCTCATATGTAAATGCATGTTAATTCAAGATGTAAGAATGAAATAATGTCTATTTTGGAACTTTTTCCACCAACAGAGAGAATGAACATGTATATAGAGCAGAAGACTTCTGGGAAACAGGCAGACAAATGACCCTCCACGAGCTGTTGAGCAAATTGTATTGTTGTAGGTAGTGTTATCAATATTGTATAATATGTTGTTTACAGTATTAGAATGATAGATTGTATGCACTCCAATTGCTTTTGTGTGTGTGTGTGCTATAGCTGTGCATTCCCTCTTTGACTCATTTTTTAGTTTTCCTTTTGTTTGTCTTTCTCTTTTGCTTTTCATTCAGTTTAGGTATCTTCTTACACTCAAAATCATGTAGCAAACACATACGGCTAATTACAACTCTGAACAGCTAAGATCTGAACTGCTCAAATGAACATTCCCTTGATTAACCTAAAGCTTAGGTTAAAGTTAACTGGATTTGGATTAGTTTGGCATGTAATCCTCAGGTAATGTGATTAATAAGGCAGACAGCCGTACATACCATGGTAAGAAAACCACCAACATTTTAAATGTGAATAAATTGATCAGTCCAACACATCTGTCTGTATCAGTGTGTCACTGTGTTGAGCAGTAATCGGTTTAGTCTTACCAGTTAACAGCGAGTGATTTTATTACATAGCTCATACTAAGATAGCGTGGGGCAACTAACTCCTCAACTAATCTGTTTCAACCAGTGTCTTTTTTTAAAACTGTATTAATTAGACCATTATGGCATTCTTTGCTGTTTCCCTGTTTGTTGTGTTTGTTTTCAGTGGAAAAACCACTTAAGAACAGTTGTACATATATATGTACAATATGTATGTACAATTTTTATGTGATGTGTTGCTGTTTGTTACGTAGCATTTTATAGTTATTTTAGATCCAAACGGTCTGACGTTTTTCTTTATCTTCATTTTCACCTCCACGTTTATAAGCTTACAGCGCTGCTTATTAACTGCATCTTATTGTCACAAGCTAGGAAAACGATGTTTTGATTTATGAATTACATGACTGGACTTTGTATTTGCATATTAAATAAACTACCACATCCTGCCTTTCCACTTTTCACCAGTTGATGGCGCTCATTTCTAACCCCAGTCTGGGACATGCACATGTAGATTTTGATAGTCATTTCCCCTGACAGGTTCACGACCCGAGACTCAGTATAAAGGTTACAGGGCTCACGTGCATATGTTGCGACTCAACCTTGACTTTAACTGTACGTGAGGCTATAATTTTACCTCGTTTAACTGCAGCAAAACAGGCTGTAACGAGAAGCATGTTGCCACAGCTTTCGAGTAGCGTGTAATTCAAAGGTTATTGCAGACACAATAGCTCTGGGTGTGAGATATAGTCCATTTGGTCGTGCACATTAAAGGCTCATTAGTGTTAAGCTATACGGACAGGATCACGGTGTTGGATGGTACTGCCTCCACCCCTTTGAGACGGGCCACAGTAATTAATGAACGCTGCAGTGAGTCTTTAGTTCATGTTAATGCGACACGCAACCCTTCAGGCTAAATGATTGTAGCCATTTAACCACACAGCTGACGAAGACTCACCAATTATCTTCCTCACTTCTGATGAGGAACCACAGTCACGCCTCATCCATCCCAGAGCCTGTGTGACGTGTGTTTTAAAACCGGTTGACAAAATATACCGAAGCTTCCTGACCATTTTAGATTGTAAGAACGTTTCCATAACATTTCCATTAAGTAAAAAAAGTGCTGTTTGAATGTTCTAGGAAGGAAACATTTTAAAAACATGTTACAGAATTAAAAAAGTTTAAATAACATACTAATCAATAACGTGATTAGTACGTTATTTAAACTTTTTTAATTCTGTAACATGTTTTTAAAATGTTTCACTAACAACTTAAGAATAACAATATTTGATTTATTTATATATAGCGTTATAAAAACATTCCACCAACATTACTGCAAGAACGTTGTTGATAACTTTGAGAGAACTTGTAGAGAACACTGTAGCCAACCTTCTGAGAACGTTCCCTGTTAGCGGGGTTATTGTTGTTCTCTGATACGCCCTGTTAATTTATCTTTTATTATGATAACTAGAATGAAACTAGAAAAGAGCCTTGATTTCTAATTCCCTGTCACAAATAAACAAAGGCAGAGCATTCCGCACACAAGTTTATCCGAGGAGCCCATCGGAACAATGCGGGTTCATTACGGTAAATCATACGTGCGTTTCTGGATCCGCCGTTAATATCGCTCCCGGCGGGATGAGCCTTTTTGAGATCCAAATTGAGATGCTGCACGTTTAACCCTCTGAGGGATTCGTCTGGAATTGGGTCTGTTTTCTTCTGTTATCTCAGCTGATATTTTGGTATTTGCGTCTCTGTTTTGTACGTCTCTGAGGAATTACACAAGAACACTCTAAATTAAATCATGACATTAAGTCCTGTCTGTCAGGGATGTATATTAATATGGCTAATGTTGAAGGCAGGTTATTGTCTCCCTGAAACATTTGTTTCTTACATTCTCATGTTATCAGGATCTTTTGAAACAAAGGGTGAGGAAATAGTTTTCATGAGAAACATCTGTCTGTAATCTAGTCTCCTGCTAGTTAGAGAAACATCAGCATTGCCTAAATGTCTGTAGTGTTGTGTGGATAACTCCCTAAAACGATAAGGAAAGTCTGTTTTTTGTTTACATGTCTAGATGGTCTAAGAACACAGTAATGTAAAATACATGACAAACTATGAGTCTTTTTTTGGTAACTGGTTTATAAATGGGTCCAAACAGCAGTGCATCATTTACAGACAGACAATTTATGAAATATCAAACGTCTTGGAAATATAAAACTTGTGTCGTGTTGGTTGTTTGCACACAGTTAATAATCCATAACATTATTTAGCTTTTACAAGTATCAGTACATCTAAATCTATATATTCTGGATGTTTTTGCCATGTTTAACATGTGCAACAACAAACTGGCTTTGCTTGCTTTCATCTGCTGTTCAAAGTGTAGCTTCTCACTTTAACTACCAGAACGAGCGTGACAGACCGCACTAAAGAAACTGATAGAAGCACAGCATATGTGAGACAAGACAGCAACACACGACCCAAACTCCATTTCACAACTGAAGCTGAACCGATACGAAATCTAAATCTTAGACATCCTGAAATGGATTTTTATTGTTGATTTTTTTTTTCAGGTTTGTAGTTCAAGGGTTCTGAGTGTTTTGGGTGTAACGATGAACTTTCTTTATATGAAAGTTTCTTGTTAAGTTATTTGATGATGCAAATTCTTCAGAGACATGAAGAGCCCAAAAGTATTTGTAGATTTAAGTCACACTTATAAATGCACATAAGCAATTTGCTTCTTGCACACATTGCATAAGTGCAACAAGCAAAATGTCCAAATACTTTTGAGTATAGCTATTGTTTTAACATTTTAAAGCAAACAAGCTACTTATTGTAAAATGTTCTGCTAGAAAAGTATGTGTGTCTGAAATAAATTACGTTTGGTATCCCATTTAGTTATTTATTGCAGCAACAACATTCATACATTTTTAAGTGCGGTTTAATTGTCCAATTTTGGGGCCATTATTGCATCTTTTAACCCAGCAGAGAAAAGATTAACAATGGAATACCGGGTTGATTCTGTTTGTTAAGAGAAAACTCAATAAACATGGAAAAAAGTAATTACAATAAAACAATTAGGAGCAAATGCCAACAAAATAGATGTTTACCATGTAGGGAACACTAGAAAGCCACCTTCCCAGGTTGGGATGACTTCATGACATTTTTTTTTATTTTTGAGTGAACTATTCTTTTAAACAAGATTTCACTGTTAATGTAATTCTTCGTTTAATGCCTAGAGATTTTATATATTTAAATGTGAGTGTTGTGGGAATGTTTGAACATTGTGCATCTGCAATTGAATTATCAGACCAAGAAATGAGTCTCCAGTACACAGTGTCTGAGAAGCAATTATTTTAAGGTGACATAAATTGTTAGCACACCTATACGCTGAGGCCTACGGCACAAAACAGCGGCTCGGTATTTAATGGACCGTACTAACAAATCAGATTATCTGTGTCACTGTAACTCTACTCTGTAACCGTACCTTAGGGCAGGCCAATAAATCATCACTATCTTCTGGCGACAAAGAGGGGCTCACTTTGTGAGGCTGTAAAAACTATATTAACTGAAAAACATGCTTTTATTTCACTAGGCTTGTCTGTCTCCTGCCAGCGCTGGCGTCTAAACGAAACTGGCTTTTGGGAAATAGAGTTTGTAGGTGATGTCTGAAAGGTTGCCACCAGGAACACAAGGGAAAAGGTTGGCCGGTCCGTTCTTCTGCCAAAGTCAACCTGCCCTTCTGTTAGCAGCTCGCTCAGAAAAGGTGCGTCCAAAAACAATAAATAAAATAAAACATAAATCTGTGCTTTATATGTCAGTGCCTGTCAGCTTGGGAGCCGACACCAAAGTAAATAGTGAGGGTTATTGCCCTGCTGTTTCTCCCTGCAGTTTTGTACAAGCATAGATGACAAGTGCGCAACTGTAGCCAGACATAACGCTTAGATGTGCATTCATCAAAGTGTGTATAAAAATATACATCTATATATATATGTGTGAATTTACTCGGCTAGTCTGTGCCTTGGAGAATTACATGTCCGTTGTTTTCACAGTTTGTGTGCTTGATTCATTATTCAAAGTCAAGAGGTGAAGAAATATTTCATATGCACTCAATCAAAAGTGTGCATAATTCTGCTGGCCACATCTCTGCTTAAAATATGCTGCGTAACGCTGTTTTATGAATACAGATAATGAGGCGGACCATGACTCAGATATACACTGACAGTTCTGAGTTAATCAGTTTTCAAGCTACCCCAGTCAAAGGATTTTTATTCCTCTACAACCTTCAGTCTTACTCTAAATCAGACTGAAATGCTTTTTTTCCCTTTCTTTCCTTTTTTGTTGTAAAGCCAAAAAGCCAAGCAAGTCTAAAACTTCAACTCTGAGATATCAAGAGAATCATAATTCTGCAGTAATGCTCTGAAAACCACTAAACCTTCACTGTCTCTCGAGGGCAAAGCTTAGGGTCAAACGCTGCATGCAAACCAGCCCTACAGCTCTCCAAAAACACATTAATATTGTATCGGTATTGCACTGTAGTGTGTCACGGATACTGCTCTAATGTATAGACAGAGGTTGCCAGATTTGCATGAAAAATACATTAATCTGAATACTGAAAACAGAGATCTTTACCACCTTCATCTTTCACCATTACCTCATCAGCTGATTAGTAAAGCACACCATGATCTAAACTAGGGGTCTCGTTCAGCTCCCTAATGGTCTAGATTTTGTCTACTAACCTGGTCAGTGTCCTGACTCGAGAGTTGACACACACACACATACTCTAGGTGTGTTAATGGATAATGCAGTGATACAACCGCCACCAGAACAGCAAAAGTTCTGTTTTTTCTCAAAGCGGGTTAAATAGATAAAAACAAAATGTCATTTTTAGAAATAAAATAATGCAGGCAGCACTATTACCAGTGCTAATAAATGGATTTTTCCAAACCCCTAACCCCTAAAGTATTAAACTTTAGTCTGTAAATTTACACAACAAGGTCTAATGACCATAATGTAATATTTGTTTACGTTCATATGAGACACAACTGACTGTTTACAATAATACTCTGAAACGTGGCGCTTTTCATAAAGCAAATACAAACATAAACATTGGAAACCACTTGTGAGGGAGACGTTTGAGAAATCCACAGCTTCCCTGGAAACGAAAGAGCCTGCTGACAGCTGCGTGTATCTTCCTCCTCTTCCTCCCTGCCTCCTCCTCCTCTCTCCTCACCATTAACTCTGAGCTTTAGCAACACGGCTAGAAGTCTTTCAATCATCACACGCTCCCTCAGCGCACACACACGCCTCCTGCCCCCTAATCCACTTCAGTGGGACGCATCCACACAACCGTGAGGAAGTCCCGGCTTAACCCCCGACAAAGTTTTATCTTTTTAAATCTCACAGAGGATTTGTGCATCAATCCCTATATCCTGGCACTCTTTTCCGCACTCTCCTTATATATATTTATATATCATATACGTACAGACACTGTCGTGTGTGGGAGAAAAATCGGTAACATATGGGCAATGGGCGAAATCTCTGCGTACGTGCTTTTCTGCTGGAGAGTGTGTGTGTGTGTGTGTGTTTTGGGGGGTTTGGTGTGGGGGGACACATTTGTCAAAAATGCTATCAAAATATGATCAAGTTTGTTGTATTTTTGAAAGTTTTCTGTTGAGGTTGTGGTTGTTTCTAACTAGCTGTGTGTGTGCGTGTGTGTGTGTGTGTGTGTGTGCGTATGTGTGTGTGTGTGTGCGTGTATGCATGCGTGTGTATGTGTGCGTGTGTGGAATGAGAGACTTGTCTTTCATCTGCTGGTGAATTGTTGATGTTGGGTGTGATCAGCCCTGTAGAGCAGAGGAGGAGAACAGAGTATTGGAGGACAGCAGGACACAGATGTTTGAGGCTGTGAGCATGCGCAGATGTTTGCATGGTTTAATCACACAGGAGCATCCTCCTCATCATCATCATCGCCCGTACAGGACCATCCAGTCTGCGCACGGGGTCACCAGCAGTGCTCAGGCAGAGGTAAACAGCATGCAATTACCAATCGACTCAGACAAGGTAAAAAATGGCAGATGGTCCCTTAACTGAGACCAAGCTCTGTTGCGTGAGTGGATTTTTAACTGAAGCTGGGTGAATAAAGTGAGTTATTATTCTGATTTAAGCCAGCAATGGGACTATTTTGAATCATTTTAAATTACATTCTTAGTCTTTGAATGTCTCTGCAGAGTAGGACACAATTTGATACGCAATTTGCCGATTTCAGGCCAGATAAGAGGAGTGAAGTGGCCAGAAAGAAGAAATGATGAGCACACAAAGTGTTTTTTGATGATTATCATCACGTACTTCGAGAGGCATGCGGCTAAATTGCACTCAGGGAATTCGAGCTGACGATTCGTCTTGTCACCTCGAATTAACAAATAAACCGTTCGACCCCTCTCTTTGTAAAAATGAGAAAAGAGCAGACACTGTGATCAATATAATGGAGAAAGAGACTCTCATTTGTTTCTCAGGCAGTTTTAGGACATTGGACAGCTCCCTCATTCACGGCCCAGTCACGTCTCGATCCGCGTCCCGGGCAAAATGCAGCGCTGAAACTTGCAGGATGAGGGTGGGGAGGTGGATATTTTTGTGTAGATGTTTGTGTGTGCGGAGAGAGAGACAGTTGATAGGTTGCGAGCTCCAGACTATATCAGACAGAGGGGCAAGGCGGGGGGTGACCCGGCCCGGGCCACATCCTGCCGCGACGTTCGAAACAAAGAGCACCTCTGGTCTTTTAAAACAGTTTGATGTCTGCACTGCATGTTGGCGCCGTTTCCATACAAAGAATATTAATGTATTTGGGGCTTGTGTCCCACTGGGTTTTGCTGCATCGTGAGGTTACAGAAGGTCAACCTGGCTGAAGACTAAACACTCTTCTTCTCTCTTAGTCGCACTACAATACTGGCTTGCATTTAGAAACATTCATTTGCCAAGAGAGCTCAGGGCATGAAGTTCAATCAGGCCCAGAATCTGCCATTGAGATGCAAATACTGATATCACAAGAAAAGATTGTAACACTATGTCTGACTCAAGTTGCTCTCGGTGGTTACATTTATTCTAGGATTATTTTAAAACTTTCTCTTTAGCCTTTTGTACTCTAACACTATTACGGCAGAAGAAAACAAATTTAGTAAATGTCACACATTTTCAGTGACATTTTCCATAATATCCGCGCGGAAATAAACAAAGACATTAGGTGAGATATATAACAGTGAAACAGGTTTTCAGCTGTGCTAGAGATCTCAACACTCACTGACTTTAGGAAATGCTTACAGTTACCAGCTGGGTTAAAAACAACCCAACTGGTAACCCAGTGCTGTGTAAATATTAGGTTAGGTAGTTATTCTAATAATTTCTCAGGCGTTCAACTGTAAATCATAACAATTATGAACAAACTAAGTACATATTTAGGCTGTAAAAATAATTTGCCATTAAAATGCTTGCCAGCAGACATTCCCAAATGTAGGAAACTGACAAAAAATTATATGAACCGGAAAATGAACCAGTAATGTCATAATGACTGATACAAAAACTGTTACTGTCATAAAATTATGTAAAATAACTGCTGTCAATCAAATGATTTTGCTAATGCTAACGTATTTCTATGTAAGTTGGAACTGCTGTCCTAAAACTGTTGTCGTAAAACTGCTGTTTAAAACTGACACTATTTAAAATGTGATAGATTCAACCCAGCATTTTTAGTGTGTACTGGGCCAGTTGCAGCGGGCATTCCCCTGGCTTTGGATTAGAGGGAGCAGGCAGGAGCTTTCTGCCCTACACATCTCATTAGGTCACAGCTAATCCTGCATTTTGCAGTCGGGGGCCCTTGGAGCTCAAATGACCTCTTAGAAAGCTGGATGCTGCTGTTCCAGACACTGCATGCATAGAACAGGGAAAAATTCCTGACACAAGCTTGGCCATACTCAGAATTTCAATGAGTTGTTGAGAGATATTGTTTTTTAATAGCTGATGTAGATGCCAAGTAGCCAAGTATATGTACTGGGGCCCATAACAATTTAAGTTAAAAAAAAACACATTTTAAAGATTTCAGAGTTTATTTATAATATATTGCATTATCATCTTTTATTTGACATCGGGCCAAACCAGCAATTCTCTACAGAATTGTGCAAATGAGTATCTTGTGAGCCTCAATGCAAACAGGAATATCTGATCTGCACAAAAATAGATGATGATCAATTTATTCGGTTTTATTAGTTTCTTACGCAATAAGCATAGAAAAATACACAGAGATGTTTTTGTCTTAGAAACAGTTTACTGAGCCAGTTCAATTTGCCAGTCTAACTCCCTCTTATGCAAAAACACTCCTCAGAAACAACTCAATTCTCTCGTGCACTTGCCGAGGTTCTCAAAAGTATTTACCTCAGAATCGCAGCTAATTTGTAAGCATACCTTTGAGGTTTGACAACCTGCTTGTACATATGTGTGTGTGCTTGTTTGTTTTCTTGCTTTTGTGCTTCCTGTCAGCCAGTCTCATGTCTGACAGTGGAGAAAATAACCTAATTACAATGCATCCAGATCATTTAAGCTGTCGATCCCCAGCGGGACGCCTCCGTGCATGAGCCTGGTGGAAGTTCTCACTACAAAGGTTGGTGGTAATGAAGCCAGGGCAGATGCCTGCAGAGGGAGGAGGCTCTGGGTCCTTATGCTAATCATCAACAAGCCCTACCTGCAGGGAAGACCTTCAGACCTTTGGAGAATATGGCAGGTTGCATAAATGGTTGGAGTACGAGACATTAAATATGGAAGGTCTCATAGCAGGACAACAGGAGACATATAGAGCAGTTGCTCTCTGCAGTTGCTTCATGCTAGGCTAGTTTATGCCACATAAACTTTGACTGTTGCATACTGTAATGTTTAATAGAGCAAGATCCATATTACTCATGAAGTTATTGCCTCTTATGAAATTTACAGGCAGCGTGTAATAAGTACCCACAGCATTTAAATCTATGGTGACTGCTTTAAGCATGACTTAATGTAATATTTAATTTTAAAAAACTACACTGTAACCATGACTTTATGTAATATTTAATGAAAGAAATACACTGTATCCATGACTTTTTGTAATATTTAATTTCAAAAAAATACACTGTATCCATGACTATGTAATATTTAATTTTAAAAAACTACACTGTAACCATGACTTTATGTAATATTTAATGAAAGAAATACACTGTAACCATGACTTTATGTAATATTTAATGAAAGAAATACACTGTAACCATGACTTTATGTAATATTTAATTTCAAAAAAATACACTGTATCCATGACTATGTAATATTTTATTTAAAAAAACTACACTGTATCCATGACTTTATGTAATATTTAATTTAAAAAAAACTACTCTGTATCCATGACTTTCTGTAATATTTAATGAAAGAAATACACTGTATTCATGACTTTGTAATATTTAATGAAAGAAATACACTGTAACCATGACTTTATGTAATATTTAATGAAAGAAATACACTGTATCCATGACTTTATGTAATATTTAATGAAAGAAATACACCGTAACCATGACTTTATGTAATATTTAATGAAAGAAATACACCGTAACCATGACTTTATGTAATATTTAATGAAAGAAATACACCGTAACCATGACTTTATGTAATATTTAATGAAAGAAATACACCGTATCCATGACTTTATGTAATATTTAATGAAAGAAATACACCGTAACCATGACTTTATGTAATATTTAATGAAAGAAATACACCGTATCCATGACTTTATGTAATATTTAATGAAAGAAATACATCGTAACCATGACTTTATGTAATATTTAATGAAAGAAATACACCGTATCCATGACTATGTAATATTTAATTTAAAAAAACTACACTGTATTCATGACTTTGTAATATTTAATGAAAGAAATACACTGTAACCATGACTTTATGTAATATTTAATGAAAGAAATACACCGTATCCATGACTTTATGTAATATTTAATGAAAGAAATACACCGTATCCATGACTTTATGTAATATTTAATGAAAGAAATACACCGTATCCATGACTTTGTAATATTTCATTTAAAAAAACTACACTGTAACCATGACTTTGTAATATTTAATGAAAGAAATACACCGTAACCATGACTTTATGTAATATTTCATTTAAAAAAACTACACTGTAACCATGACTTTATGTAATATTTAATGAAAGAAATACACCGTAACCATGACTTTATGTAATATTTAAAAAAATGCAGAAATGACAATTTTAAAAACACTGTTGGTGCGAATTAAAAAATATAATTTATGATTTTCTACTTTCATTTATATATTTATAGACACTTCCTCACTAAAAAGCATGTTATGCACATAAATGTCACATAAATAAATTGTAAAAGAATTACACTTATGAATTTACCAAAAACGATCAGAATAACTTTAATTTTTTCACTATAAATGCTGGAGCATGGAATCAGTTCAACAATACTGCAGTGTATAAAGGTCAGTTAAACTATCACTGATGGTAATGTCATCAAAAGCAGCGAAACGATTGGTTGACAGTGTGCAGTTGAGCCCTCTGGTTATTTGCCATCACTATAACACCAATAGTCTATTTACAGTTGACATTTGTGTGTCATAAACATATATACACGTATTTAGACAGACAGACAGACAGATAGCTAGATATTCACATTTCCATTAATAACACAGCACCACTGATAAATTATACTCAGAACACTGGCAGCTTTGCTATATTCACATTTTAAATGCTTTATTTCATGAGACAGTCTGCTGGGTACACTCCCCAGACTCTGTAAAATAACTGAGCTGCAGACTGAATATTGTAGCCATGCTTTTTTTGCCCGTTGCATTTGGGTGTATAATTTTGCATTCATGGTAATTTGCTAGGGTGAAAATGAAAACGGATGAATTTCAAATGAGCGAACGGTCTGAGCTACTTCAGAACAAAATTGGCATTTGGACTTCTGAAAAGAGAAAGCAGAAGCCACACAGACGAGATAGAAAAGAGACCTGGAAAGATAAAAAGAAGAGAAATAAGAGCGCCAGAGAGAGCTTGAGATTCATTTGTCGTAAGACGATTCCAGCATGAAATATTCAGAAATGAGTCTACAATGACTTAGTACAATGACCTCATGGATGTAAAGATCCAACTGTACAGTAGGTGACACATCTAATATCATTTAATTAAAAATATATGATGGTTCTCCGATGAAGAGCTATTGGGTTTTTTTCTATTTGAATTGCTTTGACATTTGAATGACCCTTGATGACACATATTCTGAGGTGAGTCATGTTTCCTTTCAGCCTGTTACTATAATGTATTCAAGCCATTTAAATGCTTTATTCATAACCGTATAAAAAAACGCATTCATAACCGTATTAGAAAGTGACATATCCATGAATCCTGACAAGGATGCAAAGGCCTTCATTAAGCCAGACGCTTCACACGCTACGCTGACGGATGCATCCGTTCACCTTGAAATTTTCATATTTAAATTACTTTGAACATTACATCTACAAGGATTTTTTTCTCTAAAGGCCTCGAACTGTCTTTAAGACAAACAGATTTCTCTGACGCATGGTAATGTACTTATTATTCACACACCAGCGCAGGCTGCACGGGTGCAAAACCATCTCTACCTCCTCTGCTGTCGCACAAACTTCCTGCAAAGTTAGACACCTGTCTGTGTGTCCCCAGCGGGTGCCACTACTTCAGACGCTCCAGTCGACAGACCCCCTGCAGCGGCCAACCTAGCACACGGCCCCCTTGATCAGCCAACACAGTCCTGTACCATTCCTGACGTCTTCCGGTTGTCGCACTGCAGACTGTAATGAGAGCCAAAGTGTGAGTTCCAGCCCTGGTTCCTGGTTGCTTCTCAGCCTCTTTTCGTCGTTGCCTATACATGCCTGGTCCATCTTATCAACCCAGATGCCTGGATTATTTCCTACCAAGCACTTCAGACTGATCGCTATCGAGCTGTCTCATTTTCACATACGCCTGTCAAAGAAGAACACCAAACTTCACTTTGGTGGAACACCAAGACAGCTAGGAAAGAAATGCACTCAAGCTGGTTTATTGGAAGAAGGATCTTCAAAGCACTTTACATAATGGATGATGTACAGCAAACATATGGCATGATCGCATGATGTATAGCTTCTGAAATGGGGACAGCGGTTTTATAATGGCATGCTAAGAAAATGATCAAATATGTAAATCAAGCGCTTTTTGCATTTAAACTTGATTTTTGAGTGCATTGCTGCAGTTTTTCTAACCATCTACCAATCAGCACTCGGAACACCAATAACGACCTCGTAAGGGCGCAGGGAAAAGCTGTAAGGTCAAGCGATTGTGTCTGTGGCTCTGAGCATTCAGCAGTAGATGTTAATGCAACAGCTAATAAGTTCTCAGTTCTCATGCATGTGAGAGGAGAGCTTCAGGGCTGAGGGGGAGGACAGTCCAGGTTCTTGCAAACTGTGTCACCATATTTAAACAGGAAGCGCATTGATCACGGGCTGACAAGCGACCTGCAGTGCAGCAGAACAAATGCGCTCTGGATGCAGAAACCTGAAGGACTGAAGACTGATTGACAGCCAGTGATCAAGCACCGTTCTCGAGGACAAACCCACTCAACCTTTGACATGGCTTGAGGTGATTGACAGCACACGTGTGGGGGGATGAGAAAGCAATGAAGACCATTGATTTAGCCATTATGGGCCTTGACCCTCCACCTTGCGTGTACAAAAAAAAACTAACTTACACACACTCATTTTTCCTTACTGAAAAAAGCACATTTAAAATTGTATACTAATCACACCAGATTATAATAATTCGGTCATATTAATATAAATATAAAATATTTGAACATTAAGTATAAAAAATGTATTAAAATGTATTAAAAAAAATTTTTCCATTTTCACAACCAACCAAATATAACTTCCTATAGCTCAATAATCATGCAACAGTAGACTTTTATTCCAAAATAAACTGATGATGGCTGACTGCAAACAGCACACTGTAAATATTAAACATTTATACTGAAAAACATAACTTTTGCATGCTTGTGCATCCACACCATTGGGCGTCAGAATATGTCCAAGACTTTTTCTGCCATATCTGCCGGTGCAACATAAACCAGAAACTACTGAGTGCAGCTTTAAGCATTAAAAACCGCCCTGAGAGTAGATGCGTATTTCATGCGGTGCTGGAAACAGCCCTAATGGGAAAATCGGTGAATGGATGCATCGCAATAGACAGGGCATAAATCACCCACTCTGCTTCCCAGATGGAAAGTGGCCTCAGCCGTATGGGGCACCAATAGCATTGACAGAGAATGCTTGTGTCATGATATCGTAAGTTTAAGGCGAGGAAGAGGTCAGCCACACTGACCTTGTTCTGAAGGTACACATCAGTGGGAAATTGCACAGTCGCCACCACCACACAGCTCATTCATCCAAACCCAAAAAAACAATGAAAGAGTGACAAGGTACAGTAAGGCACACCGGCGGAAGTGAAATTGTAGACGGTTATGTGATAGATTTGCTGCCACGTTACATTTAGCATGATACAGGAGATGTTTTGCTCCTCGGCAACGGTTGCACGGTGCAAGTTGAAGAGTTGAATTCTTTATGAGCGTTGTGACAACACTGAATCCTGTCAAACCCCCCCCCCCCCCTTTACTGCAGGCCCCCTGTTGTCACAAACATCCTCCAACAGCAGGTGCCCCCGTTTCATGTGACAGCTCTTTAATACCTGGTTTGATCTGCACAGTCATATCATTATTTCTTCCTCCGCGCGCGTTTTTGAAGCCGGATAAATTATACCCACTCACGGGACATTTAATAATCATTAACAAAGGAAGCGCATGAAGACAGATCAAGAGATGGAATTTTTTGTGTGATTTACAGTTTGAGATGGCTTCATTTTCTCTTGAATTTGAAACCCCTTTGAAAGAGACAACAGTCTACATAAGAGGCGGAGCTTGTCTCTTCGTATGTGGGAGAAAACCTGAGACAGTTGAAAGCTGCAGAAACTGGATAAAGCTTAAATCAGGAGCTTCGAAGAAATTGCTCACACTTCTAAAATGTCTGACATATTTACAAAGACTTTCTGTAGATGGTGGTGTGGCACCTATTGAAACTCAGCTGGATCTGCAAAGTTTGATGTAATGTACAACTTAGACACTAAGAATCTTAGACAGTTCACCAAAAATTATAATAAAAAAATGTTTTTTATTATTGGGCCGCATTATGCTTTAAGAGAGCTAGCATGAATTCCTTGTAATGCTCTTTGTGGCGCTTGTGTAACTTTTGTAAAATACAGGACACATCAAAGTCAGTGAGAAAAAGGGTGACAAAAAAATGTGAATGTTTGTGTTAGAAGAGGGCGACGACAAAAGAAGTGAAACACTGTTCGCATGCGTTTATAACTGGCGCAGTGTTTGTTTGTGGTGCATGTAGGACCGCGGTCTTACTCGGGGTTGACAGCACTCCAGAAGAGAGGAGAGAAATAACTGGCTGTCACAGATCAAAGGGATAAGCAAGCAGGAGCATTTGGCAGACGCAAAACAGAAGATGGTCTCCAAGCAAATTGTACAGGCTGCTACAGAAGGTGTCTAAATATGTTCCTATCCTGAACAAAAAGAAACAGTTTCCAGCTCTTTTTAATAGGGATTTTACCTTGTTCATTCATTCATTCTTTGAAGGTCTGTGTCTTTTCACAACCCCCTGAGCTTCTCCGGCTTAATCCCCCCGAACCCCCCTCACCCACCCCATGTCAAATTAAATTAAAACAGTCTGAGACATGAGCTTATTCTCTGCTTTCTCAAACATTGCCACGAATCAGACAATTGCAGAACGAGTTCAGCCAAGTCAAAATATTACAGAAGTGCTTTAATGAAAGTATGACTAATATAATTTTTTCTGACACTTCTGGCAACCTTTATTTTTCAGCGTTATCTAAACCGCAGCTTTTTCACAGCGGTTTTGACATGCGTTTCAAAACTCTGACCTTTTATCGGTTCATTTTGAGAGCGTGTTTGGCCACAACAGCAAAACAGCAGTAACGTGTTGGCAGACAAATGAGATGAAATTAATGCAGAACTACTCACACGGAGCTAAAAGCATATTTCAGCAAATTACAGAGAATTGGGCACCATCAGCCCCCCGTGGTATCACTGTAAAAGCTATACTGTAGATAGCAAGCCATCGCTTTTAATCTTTCGTTTTGGAGATTTGCAAACACTGTTTGCAAATGTACAGGAAGATTTCGGCTCCTGCCCTGCAGCTCCCTGAAGCGTCTAACTGCATTCAAAACACACTAAATAGAATCTTAATAAAGCACAACCCAATGACTCAGCAATCTGAATTGGATTAAATACACTGGCTGGTTGAATACTGGTTGGCTTCATATTTTTAAAAAAACACTTTACAAAATCACTTCATCTGTACTTTTAAGTGAAATGTGTCGAACTTTAAATGCTCTTCTCAGAGTTTGTGGGTGGCTCTGGGGAATATATTTCATACACTGTAAAACTCTTTCAAGACAAACCAGTTTAGCAGTCTCTGAATAACTAAACTGGGAGTCGAGAGCAGATTTTTCAACAAATATTCTTGTACTTGAAATGAATGCAACATACAACTTGTTATGAAAGCCCCTTCCAGATATGATGGCTTCCAAATGTTTTCCTTGGCAAAATGGATTACAAAACTGCCAAAACATTTTGCAGACTTCTATGAGAAAAATCTCGGCTAACACAGAGTACAATATTGCCTCAGTTTCCTACTGTAGTTTGTATATTATATTTAATAAACCAGCATCTTAGCACCACACAACTGGTGCCAGTGGAATTTAATTCCATAACTTTTATGTGATTATCACTAATAATTGATGCCATCATGTCACAGAAACTGCCCCTCCCCAAATAACCTGAGGTTCAGAAATTAATTTTCATACTATGCAGAACCTCCTGAGAACAGAAGCAAAGCCCTGCTGAGTTCTTCAAAGCACCAGTACATTGAAAGAGCCTCAGAACCACAGCAAGTTCTCCTGTGGCCTCATATAAACAGAAACTGATCTGCTATTGTATTTTAGAACTTTTATTTTTAACAGTTTGGAGCAACCCGGGGTGAAGTGCCTTTCAGCATCAAACCAGTAATCTTCCACTTACTAACCCTGAACATGAACCACAAGATCATTTTTTATGAATCTTTGATCAGAGGCCACACTCTCAAAACTTGCAAAAAATATTTCGGTCAAAGAGCTGTTTTTAAGTCCTGCACCTCTCATCGATTTTGTGAATGATGAGCAAAAGATAAAAATAAATCAGTCCCTTTCTGGTCTGTGGAAGGGGCCTGTAACCTTTCTGTACTCCACAGGAAACAGTTTCTTGTAAAATACTAATATCCCACCAAACAGCGATCAATGCTGCCTCACTGACGTGTTTAAAAATCAATCATTTTCTTTTGTGTTTGCTATTTACCCTCCTCCCTTATAAATTCATGGATGCTGGTCGTCACTCCTGCTTTCATCAGTCGCTGCTCCTAGGAGGATGACAACTTTTCTCTGTAGCTTTAAACTTGTTCATAGAATCCACAGCGATGGATGCAACACACACTCTGAGTCTGAGTGTTTACAACCACTGATGTTGTTGTGGTCATGGCAACAGTGACAGACTGCTCAGCAGTATTTACATCTTTGCTTCTCTTTGTCTTTTAGGAGCTGCTATATAATGAATTAGACTTAAGGCACAAATGCACGTCTTTGCATCATGTAACAATGTTAAACTAAATGGCACTGATGTTAGAGAAATATAGCACAGAGAGTTAAGCACAGAGTTATGAGTATTAAAATAAAAGATTTCATTAACATATTTCTAGATGTTATGCTTGTAAAGATTATGTCCACAGTTACTGTGATGAACTTGACTGGAAGAGATTTTATACACCCATTGTAAAGGACATTGGAATCAAATGATTAAAAATAATTGAAAAAAAATGATTATGGAAAAAAAGGAAAAGATTCTTAAAGGAAGTTCTGAAAAAGTTTTGCTTACAGATGCCACTTTGCTATAGTTTTAAATGTGATGGAAGTTTCCAAATACTTTATAGGGTCTGTGTATATAATATTGATCAAATGCTACGGATAAATTTCAGTTTGAAATGCACTGGAGTACTAACAGTTGATCTGATGTGTCTGGCTAACACTGTTCAATGTGGGCGGGTAAGAGGGGTGGGGGTGGGGGGGGTCACTAATGCATGTTAATCCAGCAACACAATGACCTAAATCCTGGAAATCAGTCAATAAAATATTTGATGCTCTGGATTAGATGTCTGCTGTAACTAAATCCTGGCTATAACTGCATCCCAACATCCCATGTCTATATATATATATTAGACAGTATTTCCATGGATCATGTTTTTTTCCTGTTTTAGTCGTTTCCTGGAAAACATCACAAGTGTTTATAAACAAGAAGGTCCTTGTGTTTTTTCACATGTAGTACATACTATATTTTACTGCAAATTCTGCAAAAAGGCAACAATAAAAAAAATATGATAATAACGAGAATAGACAATGTTGTACATGCATAAACAACAGCAGTGACTCATCTGTATAAATATATACAAATATATTGTATTATTATAGACATGTCATCAAACACTGTAGTGCCATTACACAGCCTTACATGTAGTGCTGTATACGTGTTTTTTTATCCCCTATAAAAATTGATAAGCCTATTTATTTTCCTATCCTAACAATGAATAATTATATGGTTAGCTGAATTTTAGTATTTGCATTTAGCATTATTTCCCACTCCGGTCAGAATAAACCTGCGACCCTTCTTTGTGTCACTCACCACCAGTGAGAAACATTGTCTTATGGCCAAACAATTGAATTTGGTTTCTTTTATGCTAGAATAAATGATGTTCATTAAAATAAATGCAATGAAAAATAATGCTTAACAAACTGTTTTCAACAAACTATTTTGTATCGGTCCAACGTGTTTATCGCACCCCAAAGAAACCCGAGGCTGTTTTGGAATCGAACTACTCTCAGCAAATCCAAAACGGTTCTGTGCTACACATCAGATTATCTGAGCTGGTCCAAGCTATTTCTTCACATGCGACGCTGGAACGCAATTTCAAGATTTGAGGCAGTGCTCATTCTCTGAGATATCAGTTATTTTGCAGTGAGCCAGTCTGATGCTGGGGTTGGTGCTATCACAATAAAAAGGAGGTTTTCTCGCACCTGAGATTCTCCAAGCTGTCACTGATGAGCTGAACCACAGCGCAGGTCACAGACTGGATAAAGGCCTTCGAACCGGAAAACAATGAGGAGGCGTGGGGCGCATTATAAGCAGCTGTACTGGAGCACTGATAAAAGGGATGAATACACATTAATAAACTATAGCTGCTGTACATCGGCGTTAAGCACTGAGATCAAATGAACGTGTCATTAAAGACAACTATAAAGACGGTGTACACAATTAAACACTTTATTTAATACATTTATAAAAGCAAAAAAGAAGATTACAGGTGTTCTGTTAGTTAACACTGAAAAGCTGTTAATGCATTCAGAAGGAGAAATGTCAATACATTTAATATTATTTAAGAATTATAAAAATTCATGTTTAAAATCACAAAATGCACAAAATAAAACAGTAGACAGCATATATATTGTCAGCAGTTCTATATATTTTTTAAATATGTTCTGTGATCTCTAATAATTATAATAATCGTACAAATATACAAAAGCAGGAAAAGTATAAATCTTAAAAAGTTGCAGAAATATTTATGCATTTAATCTAAATCTTTCAAACCCACATGGACAATGTACAACCTGTTCCACACAAACACGCATATTTGCCACACAAACACACAACACATCCTGTTCCACACAAACAATCATCCTATTCCACACAAACACACACATCCTGTTACATCCTGTTCTAAACAAACCCACGCCTTTGTCACACAAACACACAAATCCTGTTACACACCCTGTTCCAGTCAAACACTGCATAAATACAGCATTACACTTTTGACACTGATGAAGCCACAGGCCATGGACCTTCTGGAAGGAATCCTTTGGACTCAGCAATGCCCACTGTTGGGCCAGACCCTTCCACCTGACTACATATGTTTACACAATTGGTTTTTTCAACCTGACCACTCAATCCACCCTGACCAATACAAGTAGCCTGATAACCTCCAACTGCCTGGTTGGCCCAGCTGAAGTTCTGGCCACTCTTCTTCAGAGCAGCCAGATGTTTGATGTCCAGAGTAGTGAAGGTTGTGAACTGAACCTGATTCCTCTTGCTTGTGGGAGAATGAAGAGGTTCACTGCGAACGGGCTTTGGAAGAAGGGTGGCCGATCTAAAAGCCATAGGGTCACGCCTTAGAGGAAGAGTGTTGGTTCTCCTTCCCAGAGTGGCCGTCCTCTCCTCACCTACAATGGCTGGGGTGTCCCTTGACTGGATCATCTCAGTGCCTCTGGACCGCTCCATGGTCTTCTGCATCTGAATGGTTCCTGGCATCTCCACTGCTGTCTGCATCTCCTGCTTGCAGGTGGTCGCAATCTGTGGAGCTCTGCTTTGCTCTGCAGCTGCACCCACCTGCACCCAGTGGTGCTTGTGCTCGGACTGGGCCTGGCACTGGACTGGAGACTTTTTGGTACGTGATTTTGCACTGTGAGTGGCACAGTTAAGCAGGAGGGCTATGATTGCCAGGCAAGAGACTCCTACCAGCGCATAGATGCAGACCTCTATGTCAGTGAACACACTGAATATCTGTATCAAATCGCTCTCCACGAGGGGTGGCTCCCGCTTGGGTTCTTCCTCTTGAAAGGGAAAGTCAGAGTTCTTAACCAAGTTTCCATAATTATTCTTCTCTAAATGTCTGGGGCCTACGGTTACAAGAGCTTTGTCGGCAATAGGCTTGGTGATGGAAGTTTTCTCCATGCTGTTTATTGACCTAATGGTGGACACACCACCGCCGATTGCCTCTTGCAGGCTGAACTTGGTCACCGTTTTGATCTCAGTCGTGGTGCTCTCTTGGATACCGGCCTGTTGAAGTGTGTTTTTGAGAATTACCACAGAGTTCAAAGGGGAGGTAAGGACCGGTTCAGACTCGCTGTCTTTTTCTTCAGTGTCACTGGCATGGTCAAACTCGGCTCCAGGACCAGCCTCTTTCTTGTCAGCTTCTGCAAGCTGCTCGTCCAATGGGAATTTGACCCTCACGTTGCCTCCGCCTACAGCTAATTTGCTCTTGCGCTTGGATTTCTGACAGGCCTCACAGATGGCGAGCTCTGCCCTGAGCAGCAGGCCTTCCCCCTCCGCCTCTGCAACTGCAACAAACACCGAATTCCTCCGTACGGACACTACGCTTGCGTCCAGTGAGGTAATAGTAAGGGAATATCCGCTGGAATCGTAAAGATCAAGAGGAGTCCGGGAGCCATCGCTGAACTGGAGCCAGCAGCCAATCACAGCCTCCTGTTACATAAAGATAAACATATTTACACAGAATGTTAAAGTATAAATATTTCTAACTATAGAAATTGTGACTGTATTACAGCTGACTGACTTAAATAATTCTTTAGGTTCTTTAAATAATTCTGACTTGAATAATTCAGTTTAACATAATGGAAAAGATACTTGTTACCATGAAAACTCCCAGCTAACAGGGAATGTTCTCAAACCATTGACTAACTGTAAACGTTCTCTCAAAGTTATCAAAAACGTTCCTGCAGTAACGTCCTGCAGTTAATTTTATGTATCATATATCAAGAACTTTAATTCTAAGTTGTTAGTGGAGTTTTTAAAAAACGTTACAGAAAGTTAAACATGACAGGACTGAAACCCCTATGGCATGGAGATCCATTTATCCAAAAGCATCAATATTTATGTGCCAGTGTGTTTTTAAAACCTAATTAGCTCAACCACCAGGGGGCACAGTGTAGAGTATTTACTGCAACAGCCTTGGCACAATAACCCAGAGCTGTCGGCTAATAAGGTAGCAGCAAATGCCACAATGGGCTGCCCCATATTCTGGGGTGAAATACATTATGCATAGCCTGAGGACCAGTGCTTGCAGAGCCATCAAGAGACGAATAAGGTCTCTCGCTGAGTACAAATAGCTTTATATCGACTGGATCATGTTATGCCACTCAGATCTGGCATGTGAACTGGTACTAAAATAAAGAAATTTAGAGCATTGCTCTCCAAAAGATGTGATTCTAAAAAAGTGATTATGCTAGCAGAAAAGTGTAAGTCTGGTTTGTTTGTTTATTTCAAAACAAGGAAGCAGGGTTGAGCATTCAGAATTGAACAGAGAATGCCTTCAAAATTCAATTCCTGTTTTTGAATTGAATTTGAATTGAGGCGCCAAACAGGAGGCAGTTCAAATCTGAATTGAATGAAGTAGAATTCAGATGAATTGAAAATGATTTGCTATTGTGAACTACAGAAAAAAGTTTTGACGACTTGATGATTTATTACTTAAATTACCTGTTTTGGGTTGTGCATGGTCTCCTGTGTGGTCGTCTTGGCAACGATGGCCCTGTTGCTTCCGGGGCTGAACTGAAGGTTCAGTGAAAGGCCAGAGACCAGCTGCAGCCCGAGTTCTGTTATACTGACTTTATCATCCAGAACCCGGATCATCCTCTCAGCCAGAACCGAGTCCGACAGCGGCGACATCACCTGCACAACAATAACTGAAGCTAGGGCATCAAGTTTTATTTGCTAGTTGCTTACTAAAATCAAAGTCATGCATCCAAATGCAGCTGCAGTTTTTGCATCTCCTGTCGCGTCACAATACCTGCACATTGGTGACTCCCGCAGCCCTGCCGGTCAGAACTGTTCCTGCCTGCAGGCGCGCCACGCTCGAATCCCCAACTTTCAGAGAGTATCGCACCAGCCGCGTCACGTCCACCCGCCAATCAGATCCAAGGAAGTACGCGGGAGATGAGCTTCTCGGATCTGAAGAGTCCGCGGTGAAGACCGCGAGCACTCGAATCAAACTGTGCTGATATTGTAGCATGCAGCCTCTGCCCTTCCTCTCATCATCTTCCTCACTGTCCCAGCTCACTCTGAAAAACAAGCAGAGAGAAGATGAACAACATTTTTTCTCGCTCTCCTGTTCTCAATATATTTTTCCGCAATGTGCTGTTTGACTGGGCTCAGCAATCTCATCTCTATCGTATAATGAAAGTCTGTGTAACGTTATACGAAGCTGCAGGGACATCTCTGTGAAACTCTGTTTTACCATCAACACTGACAGAGGAAAAACTCCATAAGAGGAGGAACATAAAATATATATAATATATATATTTTATATGTAATATATATATTTTATATGTAATATATATAATAATATATACGTTCTGAGCTAGTTGAAGGAATTAAAATTCACAGCAAAATTCAAGGCTGCAAAACTACTCATGAAATATATTAACCCATTAACGACAACCAAAATGGGCAACAATTTACAATAAGGTTTCATCAGTTCACACTAGTTAATTATCTTGGTTAACATGAACATTTAACAATACATACAAGCATTTATTATCCTTAGTTAATGTTAATTTAAACATTCAGTAATGCATTTTTAAAATCAAAAGTTGTCTGTTTGACAAACTGTTAATCTATTAACATTAGTGAATACAAAATGAACTAACAGGAACAAACAATGACCAATTGTATGTGTTAATTACCATTAACAAAGAATAATAAATGCTGTAAAAATATAATGCTTATTGTTAAGTTAATGCATTAGCTGAAATGAACTATGAAAATAAATGAAACCTTGTAACAAAGTGTTACCAAAAAAATGTAAAATAAATGGTAATAGTATTAATGATAATGTCAGAATATTCTCATACTCTTATACTGAGGAAATCATCTTTGAATCAAAGTTATTTCTGCTGTTTGTTGGAATCCAAATACATAAATAATGTTTATATGAACTTTACAACACTCAGAATTTCAATTCTCTACGGATATACTGTACATTTAACATTGCAAGACCTAATTATATTAAATATCCCAATTTTACTCATAACTACCATATGGAAGTCAAATCATCAAACACAATAACACTTAAACTACTGACTTTCTAAATGATTTAAGTATCAGACTGGGATTAACACGCGTATTACCAACCTTTTGTTCCCTGTGACGGGAACTCTCCAGCCTTTGATCTGACTGAGCTCTGGATCTGGAATCTCGATCTGCAGCGGGAATCGAGGCATCCACACGCTCATCTCCAGCTGAGCGCTCAGGTAGCTGTAGGTGAAGTTCACCATGACCTTCAGCTTTCCATGTGTCTCCTTACCATTAACATACACAGAATCACATCTCTCCGACACCTGTGTGTGGAAAGACCATTATAACATCTGTCAGCTGAAAATATGGTAAAGTTACAGAAAATATGTACAAAGTATGTGAAAAAATATGCAATTAAAAAACGCCCAGTAAGAAAATATGACCCAATAAACACGGCTTGTAAAACATTCTGTGAATAATTAGGTTTCGTGAACACAATACATTCAGTGAGGAGAATGCAAAAAATTTGACAACTTGTTAATTTTGGACATTGTAATGCAGAGAGCGTCTGCTGCTGTCTTAAGCTACCCCATAAGATAAGATAAGATAAGATATTCCTTTATTTGTCCCACAGTGGGGAAATTGCATTTAGCAACAGCAGGGGTACAGTACAGAAAGAGAATAAAGAAGAAT